>DWHP01003123.1:0-13704 GCA_018247895.1 Parnassius honrathi
AAACAGTCAAATTTCGCTGAGAATACTTCGAAAAGCAATATAAATACATTTTTAAATAGTAATGTTGTGCCACTTCCTTGATTCCCGAAATTTTCAGTGCCGCCCTCGTATCACACCAGAGTACGCTGAAAACATACGAAAAATTTCAGTCGTCTGTATTTACGTTTATAAAAACTAATAAAATTAAACTCAATGTGTTTTACGTATTTGTACAACAGTATAAAAATTTAATTATCTATCTATATTTTAACTTAAACAAAAAATTATACATGTTTTCGATTTATAGAAGAATTTTAATTTATGAAAATAAGATGTAATTTTTTTCTTACCAAGTTTTATTTAATGAAAATATTATTGCGCCGTCCGTGGATATTTGTGCCAGAGTCACACATAAGGAGCCAAAGAGCTTCATGCGGCCCTGGAATCGCACTTTGCCAACCACTGGTATACACAAAGCTTTCAACTCATTCTTCCAGAGTGCTATTGGTGTACTTAGGAATTTCCACATATGGAATCAATGTGTACTGACATGGTTTCTTATGTACACACAAACATAAAAGTGGTCGCAAAAATGTTTTAAACTTTGGACAATAACAAATTTGACGGTAGTGATGCGTTAACTTCTTTATTTTGGTCACGATGTGCTAAATCACTTGCTCTCCCTTTGAGTCTTATTTTTAACTGCTTCCTGTTTGAAGGAATCTTTCCGCATAATTGGAAGTATGCACATGTAGTCCCTGTACACAAGGAAGGTTCACGAAGGGATAAGAAAAATATAAAGGTACTTCTATTTAAACACAGAAGCTATAATACTTGAACAAATAGTGTAAAACGTAATTTACTCTACGCTTTAACGCTTCATCCCCAAGCATCAACACGGTTTTTTTGCGAAGGCGATTCCTTTAGAATATGGATCAAGGTAGACGGGTTGATGTGACATACACGGTTTTGTTTTTATGGAGAAAAGAACTGTTCTTCGGAGAACAATTCTTTTCTCCATAAAAATAAAACTTTATGAAAGAACATTACTCTTTAAAGTTTGATTGAAAATCGACAGTACAGACAGACGTCTAATTAAACGGTTGTAAAGTAAAAATAATTTGTAACTTCTGAAAAAGTTACAGCCGTGTACGTATTTTTCTCACAATAACTATATCCCCATCATAGAATTTTTGCCATGGACAATTATATATTTCCTTACATGCTTTTTCATATTTTTACTTTAGACAATGTGCTTATTTCAAAGTTTATTGTCAAAATCAAAAAATGTAAGTATTATAAGAAATCTTAACAAGTTGGAAATGTTTAGCTTCTCTTCTTTTTGATTTCCGGGGCTATATTCATTGGATTTTATTTATTAAATCTTTCAGATCGAGTGGACTCTTCTATTATAATATTAGAATAATTAAAGTTCCGAAAGGATGAAAATAATGGAAAAGATCGGTGAGAATAAGGTTAAGTTAAAATGAGGTTTACTAGTTTTTAAAGAAATTCAAAAAGAAGGATGTACTCAATTCTAGTGTACGTTTCTTTATTGAATGAGTGTAACGCCATATCTTCTCAGATTTGCAGTGAACCAATATTGATGATTCTTTTTTTTTTTATTAAATAGGTTATAAGGTGTTACCATCTAAATTGGGAGAGAAATTTCCAACCCTAAAGGTAGCATTAGCAATTTAAAGTCGGGTTTTATTTTTTGTTAAAAGTTATATTTATTCTTCAACCGACGAAAAAACTGACGAGGTACTCAAGTCGACGCGTAATTTTTTTAAATGTAACCACGCATAACTACACAGAGCAGTCCGATTTTGATATTTCTTTTTTAATGGTTATACCACAAAATTTGTCCCATATAAATTTGGAAAAACATGTTTAGCCTAAGGGTGGGAAATAGTGGTGATTTAATACAGAGAAGTCTGATTTTTATAATTCTTTTTTTATTGGATAGTTATACCTCGAAATTGGACCCATATAATTTTGGCAAAAAAATTACCTAATAATTATATACTAATAATACCTATAATTAATATTGGACTCAGTGCAGAGATGCGCTAGGAGGCTCACTGGTGATGATTGGTGATGCGCATGGAGCATGATCGCAGAGAAGTTTTTGGCAGCCTCTAATCTTCATCATTCGTATAGTGGTATTATAGTGGTGGTAATTGTCTATATATATATATATATATATATACATACATACATATATATATATATATAAGGAGTCCCCAAAAAACATAATTGTTAATTTATTTAACCGATAGAAGAGATATAAAGAAAAGCTCTACATCAATAATTGCATGAAGGCATTTTAGCCTTTATCCTTAATTTCAGTATTGGTAGGATCAAAAATACTTAATGGATTCGAGGCTGCGTTTATTTATCAGACTGCTGGACTCAATAAAATCAATAAATCTTAAGAGAGAGGGACTGATAACATGACATCTGCATATAGCTCGAATATATTTTAGTGGAATTATATATGATAAAATTATTAATGACTAGAAACAACAACGCATTATAATTGTTTTCAATATTTTTTTTGTCTTAATATTTATCAACCCGTTAACATTAATTTCTTTAAATAAATAAAACCCATAAAAGTAATCTACCGGGTAGCATCTGCTGTATAAGAATATCCATGTACCGTCCCCCATGTACCGTCCTAATAGCGACTTAAAATAAAAACTCTGGTTACTAACCCGCCTGTCAAGCGTGGTAGCTGTGGCAGGTGTCCTCCCAATAAGGTGGTCTATGGGTGAGGTCTACGTTCAGCAGTGGACTTTATAAGCCTGTAACGATAACACAACTAAACTAACATTAAATTCAGTATACCTTTAATTTGCAACTCTTACATTAACCTTGTGAATAACGTATCTATTTAGTTGTAAGACTTTTTTGTTATTCATATAATAATGGACAAAATGTTTTCCTTCAAGATTAATTCCGCTTGTTAAACTGTGCGATTTATCATATGTGTAACTTTGATGATGATGGTAGAAACGACGCTTGTGAAATTCACAGATCTGGTTGTCATGACCATGATTTTTCGAACTTTATTTACAGGTATATGGGTCAACACGTTCAGTATTGTATTTCTTAAATAATACTTTCATTTACAAATTTTCGTGATAAAAGTGCTATTTTTCTTTGAAGCACGCTTTCGACGGTGTAACATTAAATCTTTGTATGATCAGCACACACGCTACAACAATACAATAATTCATATAGTAGTACTAAATAATGTCCTACGGACCGAGTTTCTGTACTGGCGGCCAGAACAACAAGAACTATTTATCTTTGCAGAGCAAGATTAAATTGCACAACTGTTAACGTAACCATAAGTGTATTCTTTATTCTCATAGTCCAATAGGATGGTTATCTGACTCCGCGCTGCTTTTGAAAATTCCTTGACAAAATATTAAAAAAATAAATTGAACACTCGACCCCGGATCACCACTTAAGTTCGTAATCACTAGACCAACGAAGCAGTCAATTCCACATTGTTGTATTGATTTAACCGACAGGTAAATGTTTTTCAATGCTTGTTGAAAGTAATTGCCTGAAAAAATAAATTTTCCACGCCTAACCAATTCTACAAACGGCCCATCACTACTACTCCATGACCTGAGCTGCCATGTACGAATAGCTTAATTTATATAAAATGAAATTATGTTTCTGACACACCATAATAAGCACTAATTTAGAGCCAGGCGCATTAAACTCTGCGTCTACGGTGCGGTAAGCTCTACAAGGAATACTTTCTTCATAATTTTTAATAATAAATAGACTTAGGCTCCTGAGAAAGTACCGCGAAACTTAGTTCATTGCCGTTGCGTTGTCACGTCTGACTGAAATATACTGCCTTTCACCGGTTGCAAAAAACCGGTGTAGTAGCGCATTGGACTTATTGCTCCACAACACTTTTAGATACGAGTAGAGACCTGCCTAGTGGTGAAATTTATATAGGTTATACTCAATTGGACTACTATCCGACATGATTATAAAAATGAGGGTGTATGTGCGCAGGTTCACTCGATAGTGCACCTGTAAATACTTTCGGGCACTATAATCCCATCCTGTGTGGTAGGGACGGCGAGGGAACAACAGCCCGTCACCCCGCGTACCTCACCCCACTTCGACATGTCTCTCGCATCCTGCATCGGAGCGCGGCCCCCGTGACTACGAGTGCTTATACAAACTTATCACCCACGCAAGCAAGCATCTCGCTGCGCCCACACCTTCGCCAAAAAACAAGTACCGCCCACTGTCTTCCTTAGAGACAAGGCACAGTTCAACAGGATCTCCATATTCTGTTACGACATCCTCAGCGGTTTTTATCCTCGCCGTCAAAAGACCATCGCGGTCTTTTTCGACGTAGCTAAGGCATTTGATAGAGTCTGGCATGAAGGCCTTATCCACAAACTGTACAATTTAGGCCTCTCTGGCCATCTTGTCCGTCTTGTGGCCTCCCACTTGACGGATCGTACCTTTCGTTTCAAACACGAAGGCACGCTCTCGTCCCCTCATCCCATCCAAGCCGGTGTCCCTCAGGGCTTCGTGATAGCCCCTCTTCTATATATACTGTTCACAAACGACATTTCCATGCCGTCGAATGATGTTAAACTCTCCTATGGCCCAGCCCTATACTAGGGATGTTTCATCGGCAAAGAAGGAGAGTAAAGTAAAGGTACAACACTAATATCCACCCGGAAAAAGATCCTAAAGTCGGTTTTTGACTAAGGAGCTTGGTTCCAAAAATGGCGTATCGATGCGATTTTACATAGGTAGGCTAAATAGCATGCTAGGCCGACACAGTAAAATGGCTTTTCGAAACAAACGAACCCTATATAAGACACCAGTCGTGACGTAGGTGGTCACCATTTTTGATCATGCTAAACATAACATCCTAAACGAACTTTATATAGTTCAACGCCTGTTCTGTCGTTGAGCTGCGAACGCACCCTGGTTCGTCCGTAACGGTGACCTTCACCGAGACTTACAGCTCCCAACAATCTAACAATTCCTAAAATCGCTCTCTCAGAAATTTTGCAAAGCCTCAGAGTATCACTAGACGTCGTAATATCGATTGACGTGCAGTTTTGTGGTCACTTGGAAGAGAAGGTCAAATTGGCTTCTAAAAAGCTTGGCGTGCTCTGCAGAGCGGGACAGTATTTCATGCCGGCACACCGTCTGCAAATTTACAAGGCGCAGGTTCGGCCGCACATGGAATACTGTTCCCCTCTCTGAGCTTGAGCTCCCCAGTGCCAGCTCCTTCCACTTGATCGCATCCAGCGCAGAGCGGCTCGATTCTTCGAAGAACGAGTGCTTTCCGATCAACTCGATTCACTGGCGCTGCGATGAGATTTCGCATCGTGAGGACACACGTCGTTGCGAGCGGTCGTGTGGAGAGTGTATTTTTTTTAAATTTTAATGTTTATCGCTGAAGATTTCACGTTGATGCATTGCTAATTTGATTTGGTTATTTCTTTAAATATGAGGTAATTTAGTTCTTTTTTTAACTTTTATAAGCCAGTGTTTCACCGACATTCCGACCGGTTGTAAGTGGTGATGCAGCCTTAGATGGTTAATCGTACTATCTTAGCGTACAAATGCCTATTCACTCTTGCCTTGAAGACGCTCAAAATGTAATTCGGACGGAAATATAAAAAAATAACTAAACTTTGAAGTAAGTACATTTTCTAAAGTAAAAATATGAAAAGCACGTAATGAAATATATAATTGTCCATGTGGAAATATTTTTTTACAACTATTCTACTCTATAGGCAAAAATTCTATGATGGTGATATAGTTATTGTGAGAAAAAAAATACGTACACGCCTGTAACTTTTTAAGAAGTTATAAATTATTTTTAATTTACAACCGTTTAATTAGACGTCTGTCCGTACTGTCGTTTTTCAATAAAACTTTAAGAGTAATGTTTCTTTTTTATTTTATTTTTTGGAGAAAAGAATTGTTCTCCGATGAAGATTTTGATTGTTACATTTACAAAATAACAATTTTGTAGTAAATTTACGATGTAAAATGCGTGGAGGGCTATAGAATGCTGAAAATAAAGTGGATCAATACAGCTGGCTAGCAATTTACGTGTATGTGCAGTTTTGATAAGAGGCATCTTCCTAATAACGACTAAAAATAAAAACACTGTGGTTGCCGACTCACTTACCAAGCGTGGCAACTATGGCAAATATCCCCATTAAATTAAATAGGCTGTAGTAGTTATATAGTTATGTAATTACACATCGTTTGTTTTATTAAGTATTTATACATAGCGAACGTTTATTTAATATATTATAAAGTGGTTGCTAAGTATAGACCTGTTATATTTCTCTAAGGCCAAAAGTGCTATTTTGAGAATAGCAAGCAAGTCAGGAGTGTAGGACTATTTTTTATTTAAAATATACTTTATAGTCTAACAATTATGATATTTATGGGATAATTGCATATAAGCTTTACGTCCAAAATAGTAAAATATTTCTTTTTCTTTTTATTTTTCGTTTGATATTTAAGCCTACTTCAAACTTCATAATTTATCAACACACGCAACTTATTATGTTTGCACTAAATACACAAATCCCCCACAACTGTAATAAGACGAATAAGTTTCAAAAGTTTGTTTCAGTTAACAAACCAACACGTTGTTATAGCTAATATGGATAACTAAATCGCTTTTTGTAATACATTTAGGGGCTAAAAGTTGCTAATTTGAAAAGATACTTTTAAGAATCATTATCTATTTATTTGTTGGCCAAAATTTCTAAGAACAATGAATGTAGCTGTGCAACTTTGTTTACTCGTTTTCTTTGTACTCGTTGTGTAATCGTTTTTGATTGCGAAAGTCATATTAAAAATAACCCTAAAGTATTCTGAACCTTCGTAAAAGCTATGCGGGGTGGATCAGCTTATTCTAAGATGTTTAATTCAGATGGGGTGCAACACGCAAACGGTAAAGATATATGTCTATAATGCCTTTAGTGCATTTTTTCAGTGTTTTTGGCAAGCCCAATAACAGTTTTTCGTCCATGCAGGAACATCCCTTATGTATAAATATTGTAGTTTCTTGTGTCAACACTTTCTGTAGAAAAAATGCTAAAGTCTCTAGGTGTAAGTAAAGGAGCTGGTAGCGATCGATTGCCAGCAATATTTTGATCACAATATGCTAAATCTATTCTCTATGTATTTATTTATCCGACGATGTGGAAATCCGTTCATATAGAGCCCGTGCATAAGTAAGGATCACGTTTGTATATTAAACATTATAGAGATATTTCTATCCTAAATGCTGCCACAAAATTACTTGAAAAAAATGTGTATAACTCTATTTATAATACCTTGTCGCAATCGATTCCTGAACAGCTACATGGTTTTATGAAAGCACGATCCACTATCACTAATTTAGCATCTTTTTCAAATTTTGTTTTAGAAAAAATGGATGGGGGGCAGGTTGTCGTGATTTGCACTGATTTTGAGAAAGCTTTGGATCGAGTGGATCACGTGATCCTATTAAATAAACTACAAACTCTGGGCATCCGTGGGGACATACTTAGGTGAATCGAGTCGTATCTAATAAATCGTTCTCAGACAGTGGTTATGATCGGTTATCGCTCCAACTCTGTTGAAATTCCCACAGGTGTTTCTCAAGGTTCTCGTTTAGGACCGCTCTTTTACAATGCCTCCTTATATGATACAGGTCTACGCTTAAATCATTCTAATTATCTTGCGTACGCGGATGATAAAAAGATTTTTTGCAAAATCAATCCTGTACAAGACTGTATGCCGTTACAAATTGACTTTAGTTATTTTTTGAACTATTATACTAAAAACAATATAACAGCAACGCTGGTAAATTGTAATGCACTTTAATCATTCGCAAAAAGGGGCCTATTCTATTTAACTATCATTTTAATGGCGAAAAGATAAGCAGAAAAGAAAGCTTAAGAGACTTGCGTGTCCAATTTGATCAAAAATGATACTATCAAATCATATCGAAAAAACTGTAACGAATACATATAAAAATCTTCGTGTGTATAAACCATTACCAGATATATCAGCCATTAAGACGGTTTATTTCGCATAAGTAAAAAGCATTCTAGATTACTCTAGCCCAATTTGGTCGCCCCAGTACCTCACATATCGAAATCACCCGGAACTTATCCAAAAAATCTTTATTAAATATTTATGTTTTCGCTGTCATAAATCATGTGAATCTAACGAAGTCGGTTACGCGGAACATAAAGTAGTTTCGTTGCAGAAGAGACGTATTGTCTGGATATGGGCCTACTCTATGATATAATAAACAGCTGAGTTGATTGCCGTCGTCTAGTGTCCAAAATATTTTTTTGAACTCCTAAATATCGGATACACAATACATCCCTGTTACAAGTTTTACAACATAATTCGAACTGCCTAAAAAACTCAGTATTACTTCGGCTTTCTCGTACATATTACACATTATTTAATGGCATTGACATGTTTACCAATTCTAAAAGAATAATTCAAAGTGAAAGTTGCAGAAGCACTTACTGAATCTCCGTAACTAAGTGTATGTATGTGTGTAGTATATTTATTGTTTCTATGCGTAATATATACATTATGTGTTGTTAAAATATCTATATTTGAATGATATGTGTATTATTATTATCGTTTTATTGCTTATATCTATTAAATGAGGTTAACAGTGTTTTTAGATGAATTAGCTTGTTTATTAGTTTATTGTGACTGTACAGTTTTTCTTTTTCCTCAGCATTAGGTATTTATATAATCCATAGTACTAATTTGTTAACTTTAGGGAAACCTGTTATTGGCTACACTTATTGTTACATCCTTTAAGTCAAAAATGTATGTATAAGTTGTTGATTTTTCTAAATAAATAATTTATCGTTTTATTATAATTATCTCTCTGTCATATACGATGGATATCCCAATGATGATTATAACATTCAATGCCAATTGCTGTTGACTAAATTATTTTTTATTTTAAACGTGCAATATTGTATACATTTTACAGTCTCGTATCGGCAAGCGAAGTGTTGGACGACCTCACACTAGAGCGGAGTGACGACATGATAAGGCACTTTTCTTTTATCGATGACTCTGGAAGCGAAATAAATTCATAGAAAGGTAATTTGTAATTTCATCACGCTTAATAAAAGTGATTGCAGGAGGATATTAAATAGTATCCATTACTACTTGCTTAGCATATTTGTACAACGTAGATGTTTTTCTCTTACAAAATATTAATTTCACAAGAGGAAAGAATAAATGAAAATATTACAAATCCATCTGTTTTTTCTTATTATCTTATTATCAGAGATATATTACGTAGTAGAACCACGACGTACAGCTACAGTACGTGCAGATGAAAAAAGCATATTAAGGCGTCAAAGGAGCGGTTTTAGCTGCTGCTTAAAGTAAGGTATGACAATGAAAAGGGAATAATAAATACAATTTCCAAAAATACTCAGCATAAAACTGATATCGTTAAGTTGCATTCAGAGTATGGAAATGTTCTAAAAGAAAGGGATCACCTTCAGGGAACAGCCAGTGAGTTTGACCGATGCAGCAAGGAATATGAATCACTGACACTGACTGACACACAAAATTACAGTAAAGTAAGGTTAATGAACAGATGAGCAAATAAAATAGTATATAATTAAAACCGCAATAAAAGTGTGACTTTTAGTAAGTATTATTTATAATATATATTGAAAAAAAGTTTCCGTTTATTGTCTGTTTCTGTTCTTCTTTCAGGCCTAAAAAGAGTGATTCGGATGAGTTGAATGATTTATAAAATGGTGTCGTTCTTAGTTGCGCCATATTAGATAAGCATTGAGCATGCATGTTATGGCTAATTAATAAAAATATAAATAGATCGTACAAGTATATTTTACTATTGACTTTAGAAACAATATATTTTACAATTTGGTTTTATTACACTTATGCTTAATTGGAATGCTTAACAGAGGTATTTAAATAATTGTTTTAAAATTCTTATAAATAAATTAATCTTTAAGATTCTATAAATTCAAGTAGCTATTCTAGACGTAAACAATCTTATTTTATGTCAAACCCAATACTTATTAGTTGTATTAGGAGCATTAGGATAATTATGTTGATTAAGGGGATCCGGTACACTAGGAAATGAATAAGGATCGTTCATGTATTTGTATTCACTAGATAAACCAGCTAAGCTCATATTTAGAGAACTGTGCGATGGGCTCCAGTTAGTAGATGAAGATGGATCAATAGATACCTTGGAATAGTCTGTAGGAACTTTTGGATATTCACTAGTTGGTAACTCTTTGTTAAGGGCATAGTCACTTGCTGCGAGTTTAACGTAAGATTCTTCTCGTGGTTCAATAATCTCATCGCTAGCAACTTTGTCATCTCCTTCAGCTTCCTTTGATAAATAGTTAATAGTTTTATTGTAAACTTCATTACCAGAATACCGTGGATAATCGTTTCTAGGTATACTTGTGTCTAATAATTGACTATGAGTTGGACCACTGGTGCCAGTAACTAGATGACCAAATGTAGAACTTGAAGTACTGGGAAAAGCAGCGTTGTGAAAAGCTTGATTTAAATGTTGGGATTGAGCCATCAGCTGATTATAATTTGAATACTTTTGGTGGTGCCAGCTTTCAGTATGTTGAGAGTGATGTTGAGAAAGAGTGGATATTTCTCCAGCAGGATAAGGACAGGGTATTTGTGGCATTGGTATTGAAGAATAGCTAGCAAGCGTTGGCGTTGTATTAGATCCAGTGTGTTTTCGGAGCCGTGCTCGACGATTGGAGAACCAAACCTGTAATCACACAATACAAAAATATATAACGTAATATATTTTCATAAACTGAATACCTTTTCAGTTTTTTTAACGGCTCTTTAATTATTATTTTCGGTTTTTGGTTTATTGCCCAAATGTCTGGATTGTTTTTGGTAACGATTTTCACTAAATGATTACAACAGATGATAAAAATAATCCAGGTATTTTTTTATTTAATTTTTCTTTTTTAGTGGCACCGCTGCCAATAAAAAAATTAAATTTACATTCGTTAGCTATTTGTAACGTCCCTAGAAGACACAAGTTTGCGCGTTTTTAGTTTCAGGGCACTACTCTTGTTGCCTCAGCCAGTGTCGGAATCCTCGGCGTCAACATATCAAATAACGTACAGTTTCGTGGTCAATAGGAAGAGAAGACCAAATTTGCCTCCAAAAAGCTTGGCGTTCAGCAGAGCGTGACAGTATTTCATGCCAGCATACCGCATGCAACTTTATAAGACGCAGGTTCTGCCTCACATAGAATACTAAAACTGTTCCCATCTCCGTGCTGAGGCTCCCCAGTGCCAGCTCCTTCCATTTGATCCAGCGCAGAGCGGTTCGAATCGTCGGTGACCGAGCTCTTTCTGATCGGCTTGACTCACTGGCGCTGCGAAGAGATGTTACGTCTCTTTGCGTATTCTATCGTACCTACCACGGGGATTACTCAGAGGTCAGAGGTACTCGAATTAATTCCAGCCGCTCAAATTTAATATTGCGACAAAACTCAAGATAACACTCATACTATATGGTTGATTGGCGGTCTACCACTGTGCGATTTACACGAAGTTTTCTTTCTCGCAAAACTTCCTTCTGGAATCGACTATTACCAGCGATTTTCATGAACCGATACGACTTAGGGACTTCAAGGAAAGAGCTTTTTTTTCATCTGAAATTCCCCTGGTGTAGCAGTTGTTCACTGGCAGCGGTAGTCACATGCCACCATGTGAGCTGCATGCTCGTTTCCCCCTCTCATATAAAAAACATATAATTTCAACACTTATAATATTGGAGATTTATTATTAATAGAATTGAATTGAACCGTGGAGGATAAAAGTAAGTCTTCAAAATTGAATAATTCGTAAAAAAACCGAGTTTGATCCCCGCCGAAATTAATGAAATTTTTAACTGCAAACTCATGTGCTGATATAATGTATACTCGGCATTGAAAAAACACTACTGTCTGAGAGATTAAAAACTGCATGTTGCCGGCACGCATCCCGTAATAACGGCAAAGCACCTTTTCTGACCCTAAAACCCTTACAAAATGGAAAGGAGGTCTGTGCTCAGCATTGGGACACAGTACATGTAGGCTGTTGTTTTACCTTTTTAGAATATTTAATAAAATCAGATGTTTTTTTGGTGAAACTCATTGTATCAAAGATGATAAAATTAACTAAGATCTGTGTCAAAGACTAAAGTTGTGTCTTTCCTAGAAATTTTCTCATGTAGTGGTGAAGAAGAAAATGGTATTAGATTTAGCGGTGTTATTAATAGTATCCACAATTCTGTAAACTAGGTAAGACACACCATTTTATTTTTCACGAGGAAATCATTAATGTGCATACCTTTAATTTACCTTTTACTTTTGTACATTAACCGGTAATTTTATTATGTTATCCTCACTCTGATGAGTCTGCAAAGCTATTCTCTCTATCAGATCATGATTACCTACTCGGGTCATCATATTTTAAGACGTTCATTATATTTAATGACATCTAACTGAAGTCTGTCGAAAATAATTACTTTTTCTGACATTTTCAACAGTTTATATTTTACGATGATAATTAAATATCGTCGTGACCTTTTTATTTTTCCTTCCTTTTCATATTTAAATTAATCGAGTCTGTCCTGAGTATCAACGTATGATAAGAACTATTGCAACAACATAATGGCTTATATCGAATGCTAAAAAAAATGGTGTTAAATTTATTCAGCGAGACTGCACCAATTTAGCTTAAAAATGTTAAAAATTACCTGAATCCTGGCTTCTGTAAGACCAGTTTGTAGAGCTAATTCCTCTCTAGTGTACACGTCTGGGTACTGCGTTCTATGGAAAGCTCGTTCAAGGGCATCTAACTGTTCTCCAGTAAATGTGGTACGAGAGCGACGTTGTTTTCTCTTCAGGGTTAAACCTGGCTCGGATTCAATGTCCGAGGAATCTGAACCTCGGCCTGCAAAAAAATAATTTTTTTATAGAGATCAACATCTCTTGATTGCCTGCAAAAAAATAAAATAATTTCTTGATATAGTAATAGTAGACATGGTATCATAGAAATCCGAAGAATTTGCCGTTATAACTGCCTAGCATACCTAAAACGCTGCTTCTTTTAGTTACTCTTAACATTTCATGTAGGTACCTAAATGGACGAAAAGTAGATATTTGAAAATTTTCATCAGTGATTCGACTCCTTAGATTTGCGACGCTCACTTATGTCGTAACAATGATATCATATAAAGTTATAAGCCCGTACTATATGTACTCTATAAGTACGTACATTTACATATATTATACGTATTAATCTTCGTTGATATAACCAAAAAGGTCAGCTTAGAATTGTATGTTTGTAGATTTTTGCAACAGCCAGCAAATGTTGAAACTAGCAGCTGATTTTTAATCTATTTTTATTATGTGGTTCAGTTTACCGTGATCAAAAGAAAATACGACAATCAAAAATAACCGACATTCAATTGTTTTATTATACTACTACTAAGCAATATTCCTTTTTCCAAACTAATTCTTTTTGATTATTCATCTAGTGAGACAGTTAAAACAATTAAAAATTGGCTTTGATTTGATTGCCACCAAATCATTAAATTTATTAATAAAAATAAAGTATTCGCGGATATTTCACTTTTGGTATGTAATAC
>DWHP01003124.1:0-13702 GCA_018247895.1 Parnassius honrathi
GGCATACCTTGGGGGAGGCCTATGTTCAGCAGTGGACTTGTGAAGGGCTGTAATGATGATGATGATGATGATGATGCAGTTTTCCCACAATGCTAGGAAGGCTGATACGTACGGTAGTTTTTACAGTCCTGCTGCGACCCTTTTCCTTTCCTTTATATGTTGGGACTATCGCGGCTTTGTACCAGTTTACCGGTACCCGCTTCAGTTCCCAGCATAAATTAAACAAGGTGTACAGCGGGCCTGCCACCACTGCATCTCCAGCCCTTAGCGTTTCGGGTGAAGCTCTATCATATCCGGCTGCCTTACTTGCTTTCATGCTTTCATTATTTTATCTATACTTATCTCCCTATCTCTTTCCTCTTCTTTCGGAATTTCTATTTCATTTAGTTCATACGTCGTCTCCTCACTCATGATCTTGCTTTCAAAAGAAAAATATCGGTGATATTAGCTGATATGCCAAGGGCTTTTGACAGTGTTAATCATAAAATACTGTTAGATAAAACGGAAAGGTATGGAATTCGAGGAGTGGTTCTTTCTTAGATTAAGTTTTATGTTCGGCATAGGAAACAAGACACAGAACTATCTATCGAATTTTAGTGAAATAAACCGTGATATTCTACAGGGCACTGTATAAGGCCTCCTTCTTTCCTTGTTGTATGCAAAAAACAACCTTCCAAAACATATTCGAAATCCAATGCTTTTATCCGCAGATAGGTGCAGTCACCATACTCATCAAGTGTGCTTCCAGGGAATGATTTCAAGTTGATGTTAGCATTACACTCCGGAATATTGTGGAATGGTTAAAACGTAACCAATTAAGTATTAATTTGTTAAAGACTCATATTATATAGTTTTATTCCAAATTTCAATAACCTTTACCATTAAATATAGAATATGAGTCAGAAATAATACATACAAATACATTAGTAGGTGCATTCAACAAAATTCTTCGGCGTGTTGTTCGTGTCATAGAGAACCTTAAACTGTTATGATTGTTAGGTATTCTATTACTAGAATAGCAGGCCTGATGTTAAGGTTGTTAGGTATTCTGTTACTGAAATAAATTTTACCTTTGATGGTTCTTCCAGGAGCTGGAAGTGGTCGCTGGCTACAGATACGCGAACCAGGACGTGATGAGCTACATCGAATACTTACTGCAGGCTCTCAGACGCTGGGACGAATGGTACTGTATCATAATCAAAATAAATTGACAGCCCATAACCGTCTCACAGTTGAGTGCAATCTTCTTTTCATTCAAATAGATTATATTCATCATCACCATCATCCTTACAACCCTTCACACGTCCACTGCTGAACATAGACCTCCTGGGGAGGAATGCCAAAAAGCACGGTCCTGAGCCACCTGCATCCATACACTTCCTGCGTGTCTTACCAGGTCGTCACTCTATCTAGTGGGGGGTTGCCCTACACTTCGCCTACCGGTACGAGGTTGCCACTTGAGAACCTTTTTTCCCCATCGGTTGTCGGTTCTTCGAACTATATGGCCGGCCCATTGCCACTTCAACTTACTAATCCGTTGGGCTATGTCAGTCACTCTGGTTCTACTGCGAATATCTTCATTTCTAAGTTTATCACGCAGAGAAACCTCGAGCATAGCCCTCTCTATAGCTCGCTGAGCGACCTTGAGCATCCTCATGCGGCACATATGATAACAGATTATATTATTTTAGATTAAAGTATTGAATACTTCTTCGAATTCTTAACACAAAATTAATTATTACATATGCATGTAATAAATTACTACATGTTTTCGCATTCTTAACACAAAATAAATTATTATTTAACTAAAAACAATTTATCTCATTGCGTAAGATTGAGTTGTCGACAAAACGCGCATTCGAACCAAAGGGCTTGCTTCCTCGTGATTTTTACTGCATCAGGTGTACGTAATGGAGTGAAATAATATGGGAAACATCTCTCTTTCCATCCTATTACAGTATAAGTATCTTCAAGACAGGAGTGAATAAGCTCCTTAAACTAAGTAACACTTTACGATCTTCGCCTGCAAATGCACTGAGCATCGAGCGACCGGACTTCGACGGAGCTTCCAAACTTCTAACTTATTGTACCATTTTATACTACTATGGTATTTCTCTTAGTACTCAACAATTTTATTAGAGATATACATATAATTACAACTCTACTGTCATGTTTTGCACCGATGCGATGTTAAGATTAAGAAAATAATGCTTCAGTAGTTTGTACACGTAGAAAGAATTAATAAAGACAGAGTAACAAATCAAATTTATGCTGCCGAAGTGAGTGTTAGTGTCGGTATGCCTTAGGTCAGGGATTCCCAAAGTGGTCGATATCGACCCCTTGGGGTCAAAATCAGTTTCCTAGGGATTGACATAAACGAAAACTGATTTTTGGGGTCGACGAGGTCGAAAAATCGACCCCGATTAATTAACACTAGTTCTTATTTTAAACTTTCAAGATACTGTATAAGTTGTGTTACGTCTACCAACTTGTTATAAGCATGACCAATATTTTAGTAGGAAATATCATTGTTGTACTTTTAAAAAAATAAGTCGATAAGCGTGCACAAGTTCGTACAAGATGAAAAACTCGGCAAGTTAATAGGCGTGGACAAGTTCGTGCAAGAAAATGAGCTTAAGCGTACTAGTCTTTCAATCACAGAAATCGTAATAATAAGAAAATAGAAGTCGCATAGACGTCTGACCTTGTCGCCGCTATAATGTTTTACCTTTGTATATACCTTTGTAAACTTTCATTTATTACTTTTTGTATTATACAATTACCATTTCTGCTTTTGTTCTACCGTAAAACGCGACGCACGCGACGTTGACAAACTCGCCAAGCAATGTGAAACATTAGATATCATTATGCATTGCGTATGTTTATAATATGGCTGCAGGCATCGGTCGCTTAATGCGTATGTATTAAGATGTGGCGACATCGGTTTTGGAAGTAATCGAGCGAAAATGAAGAGGAATAATTCATTTATATTGTCTTATTATTACTATTTCTGTGCTTTCAATATTCTCTCTTCTGTTTTCAACTTGCTCTCTATTTGACGCATATACGCAACGCATTATTAAAGTAATTTCGCTGTGGAGATCTGAGGTGTCAGTTTATTTTAAAAAAGAGGTATTGCCCAAAATAGTTTGAGAATCCCTGCCCTAGATAGAAGTTTATCGACTAAATTGAGTATATATTGAAAATGAGTCAAATTAAGAGTACCCACAACCGACGAGCATTTTTGCGTAGATATATGAATGTGAAAAAAGCGAGAGAGGTGTATCAGAACCGTGCCAAATAAAATACTGTAGTCTATGCATTCTCCTTTCAGTGACGGGCATGAAAGTTTTCATTTGTGTTATGTATATATTCTTCAGTGTACGAAACCAAGACTAATTGCACACCAATTTTTTACTTTATTCACCTTATTTCTCGAGAGCCTGTGTAATTACTAATTACGGATATAACAACACAAAATGCTACAACATTCTTTTTTCTCAAAGTTGTTTGATGATGTCTGGGGACTGCAGTACCCACTTACTATCAAGTAGACTTTCAGCTTGGTATTCAAATTATTCCTGGGAAAAACTTTTTTTTTTTCAAGGGATTGAAACATATAATACTATAATACACAATAGAATGGCTGTCAACCTTATTTTGTACGAGGAGTAGCGTCGCCAAACCTGATTCGCTGTGTTGACACAGTAAATTTACACATTTTAGACTTTTGATTAATGTGCAGGATCATCATTAAAAAAATCGTTTAAATTTTAATACATATTTAATTGTAAATAGGGTACAATTTGGCATTTTCTAAATAATTTGCGTGCGAAATTCGGAAACGATTGTAAAGTCAAAACACGACTCGTGTTAACATTTATACGTGTGAATTGGCACGTTAGTGACAACATAGTGGCTACGCGGGCACCGCCCACTCCTCCGTTCTATTATGTATGTATTGTAGTATTCTATGGATTGACATGATAAACAAAATTACAGTCTACATAATGGTAAGTGGCTACTGCAGGTCATGGACTCCTGCAACGTACTTAAAATAAAGAAGGCTACAGATGCGTTGTCACCGCTGAAAAGTAAGACAGAATTCGTCGCAGCCTGTTATTATACTGGCTGTCTACACCCATCAGATCGAAACACAGCAAAACAGCTTGGCGGCAAAAATTAATAATAGGATGATACCTACAGAAACTAGACAGAAAAGGACTCATAGTATCAAGCGTATAAGTCCTGGGTTCAAGCATATAGATACAGCTCTTTAAAACAGCTTTTTACTTGATCCTTTTAGCTGATTTGACCATTTTAATTCCAGGTTCGTAAACCAGATACCGCTAGTGAACAACCAGGCGGTAAGCGGCAACGAGGCGGTATACACGTGGCAGGTGGAGTACTTCGTGCAAACGTTAAACAACCACAACATCGGACAACAGCATTACAACGGTCAGCTATTGAGAAACGATACAGTATCATAAATTTTATTCGAATCGGTGAAGATTCCATTACTTATACTAAATTCTAACACAGCGCGTACCGTAGGCCGAGATTACGGAATTCAATTAGGTACGATCCTGACTTACTTATCTCGCTTCTTTCACATGCGTCGCGGTTAAGGGTACTGGGTATTAGTTTGGCCCATTTTCAATATATCGCCAATTTGACTGATAAACTTCCTACTAGTTCATCCATTCCTGATTCTGCCCATCACTTGAACTGTATTAATTTGCTTTATCACTGTTCTCACCGCAATTGGACATCGAATAACTTTGATTTGAAACAAAAAGCTTGACGATCCTATAACACAGTGGCTAAAAGTTTAGCTGCGGCGCTTCGGGCCGCGGGTCGAATCCCGCACAGCACAGGTGTTATACTTGGTAGTAGAACTTCTTTTCTACCTACGAGTTCATCTAGGTTGATACCACACATATTGCGTGCATTGATGTGTTCCGGTTTGAACGGTAATGTTGTCGACGCTAACGTTGCGTCTCAAACATCTGAAACTGAAATAATATTAATTTATTAAACAACTCGAGGTCGCCCAGCGACCCATGGAGAGGACTTTTTTTGGGGTTTCTCTGCGTGATAAACTCACAAATGACGATACCCGCAGTAGAACCAGAGTGACCGACATAGCCCAATGGATTAGTAAGCTTAAGTGGCGATAAGCCGGCTATATAGCTTAAAGAACCGATAACCGATGGGGAAAAAGGTTTCTCGAATGGCAACCTCGAAACTTCGCCTACTGGGAAGTATAGAACGACCCCCAACTAAACGGAGTGACGACCTTTTAAGACATGAAGGAAGTCGATGGATGCGGGTGGCTCTGGACCGTGCTTTGTGGCATTCCTTTGGGGAGGCCTTTGTTCAGCAATGGACTTATGAGGGGCTGTAATGATGATGATGAATTAAACGTCGTTATGTAACATATATACACATAATTGCTACTTACTTTATGCACTACTTATTGTTTCTTCTATATTAAATAAGTACGTGTGCATACGGGGTAGGCGGCACTTACCGAGCTTTTTATGGTAGAGTGAAAGAACATTTGCAACATCGGTGTTGGACCGCTGAGTATATTATGATCCAGCACGTGTCACTTGCATTGCAGTAGAACATCACACTAGGTGACACTTATGTCTCCCTCCCCGCGGATATACACGTACTCACCAAAAATTTTTGGTTTATTTTTCTCCCAGACTACACCAGCGCCCTACTTCATAAACAGGTAAAGAGCTTCATTATATTCAGAAGCTGTGAGGTATTCCATCTTAGTCCTAGAATTTACCTCACAGGAGTGAAGTTTGCTCCAGCCTACATGGACTGCAGTAGCTACTTACCATTACGTGGGCTGTATGTTAGTTTGTCAGTTCAATGCGATAAAAAATGTTTGTATAGTTTACACATTTCTAAATGTTTGTCCATGTGTAATTTATGTTTACAAATCATAAATTGGATATCTACCCTATGCTTCATTGATGAATGAGAAAATCATGGAAAGTTAACTATTTTAACATAAAACTTAACTGAAACTCATTCTTAGTTTATTTTATTAGAATTTCGTCAAAATGCGGAAATATTCTGCAAACGCCTGCGCGAAGACCCGCGAACTTTGTTCGGTATCACTCAGGCAACCGGCACGTTAATTGAATCCATCGATACAGTATTAGGTGAGTTTTTTTTTCATTGACTGTGCTTTTATTACTTTTTATTTTACTTTCTTCAGTATATCTCTCTCCCTCTCACTCAATCACTCTCCTTATCTCTATCTCGCTCTCTCTATTCTCTCAACGTTGTTACTTGCGATATAATAAAAAAAACTTGTATCCGCAGGATATTTGTTTCGCTGCTCGGGAAAGTACATGGACGACTTCAAACCGGCTCTCATACGAAACGTAACTGGAACAGACACGCTATCAGAAGCGGTGTCGTGGCGGACCTCACAGTTCAACAGGGTTTGTTGTTTTGTAACTTCATATATATACAGTTGTTGACCGCGTAGTGGTAAGAATATTTCACTATCCCATATCATCCCGTGGGCGCCGTAATAGGCGACAGAATATGGCGATATAGTGGTAAAGGTGATAGCAGGCTCCTTGATAATAGCTAGATAATAAAAATATAAAACAGCGGCTACCAAACCGTTTGCCGGGCGTAGCAAGCATGGTAAATATCCATGCATACCTATTTATATTCAGCGAGGGATTTTTTATATGCTGTTATGGTAATAATATAAACAGTCTTAACGTCAAAGGCTCGTTGCATACAAATAGTAGCTAAAAAGTAATAACAAAAAATAAAAATGTAAATTTCTTTGCAATCTTCCGCTAAACAAGCTTGTTTAGCGGAAGATTGCAAAGAAATTTACATTTTTATTTTTTGTTATTACTTTTTAGCTACTATTTGTATGCAACGAGCCTTTGACGTTAAGACTGTTTATATTATTACCATAACAGCATATAAAAAATCCCTCGCTGAATATAAATAGGTATGCATGGATATTTACCATGCTTGCTACGCCCGGCAAACGGTTTGGTAGCCGCTGTTTTATATTTTTATTATCTAGCTATTATCAAGGAGCCTGCTATCACCTTTACCACTATATCGCCATATTCTGTCGCCTATTACGGCGCCCACGGGATGATATGGGATAGTGAAATATTCTTACCACTACGCGGTCAACAACTGTATATATATGAAGTTACAAAACAACAAACCCTGTTGAACTGTGAGGTCCGCCACGACACCGCTTCTGATAGCGTGTCTGTTCCAGTTACGTTTCGTATGAGAGCCGGTTTGAAGTCGTCCATGTACTTTCCCGAGCAGCGAAACAAATATCCTGCGGATACAAGTTTTTTTTATTATATCGCAAGTAACAACGTTGAGAGAATAGAGAGAGCGAGATAGAGATAAGGAGAGTGATTGAGTGAGAGGGAGAGAGATATACTGAAGAAAGTAAAATAAAAAGTAATAAAAGCACAGTCAATGAAAAAAAAACTCACCTAATACTGTATCGATGGATTCAATTAACGTGCCGGTTGCCTGAGTGATACCGAACAAAGTTCGCGGGTCTTCGCGCAGGCGTTTGCAGAATATTTCCGCATTTTGACGAAATTCTAATAAAATAAACTAAGAATGAGTTTCAGTTAAGTTTTATGTTAAAATAGTTAACTTTCCATGATTTTCTCATTCATCAATGAAGCATAGGGTAGATATCCAATTTATGATTTGTAAACATAAATTACACATGGACAAACATTTAGAAATGTGTAAACTATACAAACATTTTTTATCGCATTGAACTGACAAACTAACATACAGCCCACGTAATGGTAAGTAGCTACTGCAGTCCATGTAGGCTGGAGCAAACTTCACTCCTGTGAGGTAAATTCTAGGACTAAGATGGAATACCTCACAGCTTCTGAATATAATGAAGCTCTTTACCTGTTTATGAAGTAGGGCGCTGGTGTAGTCTGGGAGAAAAATAAACCAAAAATTTTTGGTGAGTACGTGTATATCCGCGGGGAGGGAGACATAAGTGTCACCTAGTGTGATGTTCTACTGCAATGCAAGTGACACGTGCTGGATCATAATATACTCAGCGGTCCAACACCGATGTTGCAAATGTTCTTTCACTCTACCATAAAAAGCTCGGTAAGTGCCGCCTACCCCGTATGCACACGTACTTATTTAATATAGAAGAAACAATAAGTAGTGCATAAAGTAAGTAGCAATTATGTGTATATATGTTACATAACGACGTTTAATTCATCATCATCATTACAGCCCCTCATAAGTCCATTGCTGAACAAAGGCCTCCCCAAAGGAATGCCACAAAGCACGGTCCAGAGCCACCCGCATCCATCGACTTCCTTCATGTCTTAAAAGGTCGTCACTCCGTTTAGTTGGGGGTCGTTCTATACTTCCCAGTAGGCGAAGTTTCGAGGTTGCCATTCGAGAAACCTTTTTCCCCATCGGTTATCGGTTCTTTAAGCTATATAGCCGGCTTATCGCCACTTAAGCTTACTAATCCATTGGGCTATGTCGGTCACTCTGGTTCTACTGCGGGTATCGTCATTTGTGAGTTTATCACGCAGAGAAACCCCAAAAAAAGTCCTCTCCATGGGTCGCTGGGCGACCTCGAGTTGTTTAATAAATTAATATTATTTCAGTTTCAGATGTTTGAGACGCAACGTTAGCGTCGACAACATTACCGTTCAAACCGGAACACATCAATGCACGCAATATGTGTGGTATCAACCTAGATGAACTCGTAGGTAGAAAAGAAGTTCTACTACCAAGTATAACACCTGTGCTGTGCGGGATTCGACCCGCGGCCCGAAGCGCCGCAGCTAAACTTTTAGCCACTGTGTTATAGGATCGTCAAGCTTTTTGTTTCAAATCAAAGTTATTCGATGTCCAATTGCGGTGAGAACAGTGATAAAGCAAATTAATACAGTTCAAGTGATGGGCAGAATCAGGAATGGATGAACTAGTAGGAAGTTTATCAGTCAAATTGGCGATATATTGAAAATGGGCCAAACTAATACCCAGTACCCTTAACCGCGACGCATGTGAAAGAAGCGAGATAAGTAAGTCAGGATCGTACCTAATTGAATTCCGTAATCTCGGCCTACGGTACGCGCTGTGTTAGAATTTAGTATAAGTAATGGAATCTTCACCGATTCGAATAAAATTTATGATACTGTATCGTTTCTCAATAGCTGACCGTTGTAATGCTGTTGTCCGATGTTGTGGTTGTTTAACGTTTGCACGAAGTACTCCACCTGCCACGTGTATACCGCCTCGTTGCCGCTTACCGCCTGGTTGTTCACTAGCGGTATCTGGTTTACGAACCTGGAATTAAAATGGTCAAATCAGCTAAAAGGATCAAGTAAAAAGCTGTTTTAAAGAGCTGTATCTATATGCTTGAACCCAGGACTTATACGCTTGATACTATGAGTCCTTTTCTGTCTAGTTTCTGTAGGTATCATCCTATTATTAATTTTTGCCGCCAAGCTGTTTTGCTGTGTTTCGATCTGATGGGTGTAGACAGCCAGTATAATAACAGGCTGCGACGAATTCTGTCTTACTTTTCAGCGGTGACAACGCATCTGTAGCCTTCTTTATTTTAAGTACGTTGCAGGAGTCCATGACCTGCAGTAGCCACTTACCATTATGTAGACTGTAATTTTGTTTATCATGTCAATCCATAGAATACTACAATACATACATAATAGAACGGAGGAGTGGGCGGTGCCCGCGTAGCCACTATGTTGTCACTAACGTGCCAATTCACACGTATAAATGTTAACACGAGTCGTGTTTTGACTTTACAATCGTTTCCGAATTTCGCACGCAAATTATTTAGAAAATGCCAAATTGTACCCTATTTACAATTAAATATGTATTAAAATTTAAACGATTTTTTTAATGATGATCCTGCACATTAATCAAAAGTCTAAAATGTGTAAATTTACTGTGTCAACACAGCGAATCAGGTTTGGCGACGCTACTCCTCGTACAAAATAAGGTTGACAGCCATTCTATTGTGTATTATAGTATTATATGTTTCAATCCCTTGAAAAAAAAAAAGTTTTTCCCAGGAATAATTTGAATACCAAGCTGAAAGTCTACTTGATAGTAAGTGGGTACTGCAGTCCCCAGACATCATCAAACAACTTTGAGAAAAAAGAATGTTGTAGCATTTTGTGTTGTTATATCCGTAATTAGTAATTACACAGGCTCTCGAGAAATAAGGTGAATAAAGTAAAAAATTGGTGTGCAATTAGTCTTGGTTTCGTACACTGAAGAATATATACATAACACAAATGAAAACTTTCATGCCCGTCACTGAAAGGAGAATGCATAGACTACAGTATTTTATTTGGCACGGTTCTGATACACCTCTCTCGCTTTTTTCACATTCATATATCTACGCAAAAATGCTCGTCGGTTGTGGGTACTCTTAATTTGACTCATTTTCAATATATACTCAATTTAGTCGATAAACTTCTATCTAGGGCAGGGATTCTCAAACTATTTTGGGCAATACCTCTTTTTTAAAATAAACTGACACCTCAGATCTCCACAGCGAAATTACTTTAATAATGCGTTGCGTATATGCGTCAAATAGAGAGCAAGTTGAAAACAGAAGAGAGAATATTGAAAGCACAGAAATAGTAATAATAAGACAATATAAATGAATTATTCCTCTTCATTTTCGCTCGATTACTTCCAAAACCGATGTCGCCACATCTTAATACATACGCATTAAGCGACCGATGCCTGCAGCCATATTATAAACATACGCAATGCATAATGATATCTAATGTTTCACATTGCTTGGCGAGTTTGTCAACGTCGCGTGCGTCGCGTTTTACGGTAGAACAAAAGCAGAAATGGTAATTGTATAATACAAAAAGTAATAAATGAAAGTTTACAAAGGTATATACAAAGGTAAAACATTATAGCGGCGACAAGGTCAGACGTCTATGCGACTTCTATTTTCTTATTATTACGATTTCTGTGATTGAAAGACTAGTACGCTTAAGCTCATTTTCTTGCACGAACTTGTCCACGCCTATTAACTTGCCGAGTTTTTCATCTTGTACGAACTTGTGCACGCTTATCGACTTATTTTTTTAAAAGTACAACAATGATATTTCCTACTAAAATATTGGTCATGCTTATAACAAGTTGGTAGACGTAACACAACTTATACAGTATCTTGAAAGTTTAAAATAAGAACTAGTGTTAATTAATCGGGGTCGATTTTTCGACCTCGTCGACCCCAAAAATCAGTTTTCGTTTATGTCAATCCCTAGGAAACTGATTTTGACCCCAAGGGGTCGATATCGACCACTTTGGGAATCCCTGACCTAAGGCATACCGACACTAACACTCACTTCGGCAGCATAAATTTGATTTGTTACTCTGTCTTTATTAATTCTTTCTACGTGTACAAACTACTGAAGCATTATTTTCTTAATCTTAACATCGCATCGGTGCAAAACATGACAGTAGAGTTGTAATTATATGTATATCTCTAATAAAATTGTTGAGTACTAAGAGAAATACCATAGTAGTATAAAATGGTACAATAAGTTAGAAGTTTGGAAGCTCCGTCGAAGTCCGGTCGCTCGATGCTCAGTGCATTTGCAGGCGAAGATCGTAAAGTGTTACTTAGTTTAAGGAGCTTATTCACTCCTGTCTTGAAGATACTTATACTGTAATAGGATGGAAAGAGAGATGTTTCCCATATTATTTCACTCCATTACGTACACCTGATGCAGTAAAAATCACGAGGAAGCAAGCCCTTTGGTTCGAATGCGCGTTTTGTCGACAACTCAATCTTACGCAATGAGATAAATTGTTTTTAGTTAAATAATAATTTATTTTGTGTTAAGAATGCGAAAACATGTAGTAATTTATTACATGCATATGTAATAATTAATTTTGTGTTAAGAATTCGAAGAAGTATTCAATACTTTAATCTAAAATAATATAATCTGTTATCATATGTGCCGCATGAGGATGCTCAAGGTCGCTCAGCGAGCTATAGAGAGGGCTATGCTCGAGGTTTCTCTGCGTGATAAACTTAGAAATGAAGATATTCGCAGTAGAACCAGAGTGACTGACATAGCCCAACGGATTAGTAAGTTGAAGTGGCAATGGGCCGGCCATATAGTTCGAAGAACCGACAACCGATGGGGAAAAAAGGTTCTCAAGTGGCAACCTCGTACCGGTAGGCGAAGTGTAGGGCAACCCCCCACTAGATAGAGTGACGACCTGGTAAGACACGCAGGAAGTGTATGGATGCAGGTGGCTCAGGACCGTGCTTTTTGGCATTCCTCCCCAGGAGGTCTATGTTCAGCAGTGGACGTGTGAAGGGTTGTAAGGATGATGGTGATGATGAATATAATCTATTTGAATGAAAAGAAGATTGCACTCAACTGTGAGACGGTTATGGGCTGTCAATTTATTTTGATTATGATACAGTACCATTCGTCCCAGCGTCTGAGAGCCTGCAGTAAGTATTCGATGTAGCTCATCACGTCCTGGTTCGCGTATCTGTAGCCAGCGACCACTTCCAGCTCCTGGAAGAACCATCAAAGGTAAAATTTATTTCAGTAACAGAATACCTAACAACCTTAACATCAGGCCTGCTATTCTAGTAATAGAATACCTAACAATCATAACAGTTTAAGGTTCTCTATGACACGAACAACACGCCGAAGAATTTTGTTGAATGCACCTACTAATGTATTTGTATGTATTATTTCTGACTCATATTCTATATTTAATGGTAAAGGTTATTGAAATTTGGAATAAAACTATATAATATGAGTCTTTAACAAATTAATACTTAATTGGTTACGTTTTAACCATTCCACAATATTCCGGAGTGTAATGCTAACATCAACTTGAAATCATTCCCTGGAAGCACACTTGATGAGTATGGTGACTGCACCTATCTGCGGATAAAAGCATTGGATTTCGAATATGTTTTGGAAGGTTGTTTTTTGCATACAACAAGGAAAGAAGGAGGCCTTATACAGTGCCCTGTAGAATATCACGGTTTATTTCACTAAAATTCGATAGATAGTTCTGTGTCTTGTTTCCTATGCCGAACATAAAACTTAATCTAAGAAAGAACCACTCCTCGAATTCCATACCTTTCCGTTTTATCTAACAGTATTTTATGATTAACACTGTCAAAAGCCCTTGGCATATCAGCTAATATCACCGATATTTTTCTTTTGAAAGCAAGATCATGAGTGAGGAGACGACGTATGAACTAAATGAAATAGAAATTCCGAAAGAAGAGGAAAGAGATAGGGAGATAAGTATAGATAAAATAATGAAAGCATGAAAGCAAGTAAGGCAGCCGGATATGATAGAGCTTCACCCGAAACGCTAAGGGCTGGAGATGCAGTGGTGGCAGGCCCGCTGTACACCTTGTTTAATTTATGCTGGGAACTGAAGCGGGTACCGGTAAACTGGTACAAAGCCGCGATAGTCCCAACATATAAAGGAAAGGAAAAGGGTCGCAGCAGGACTGTAAAAACTACCGTACGTATCAGCCTTCCTAGCATTGTGGGAAAACTGCATCATCATCATCATCATCATCATTACAGCCCTTCACAAGTCCACTGCTGAACATAGGCCTCCCCCAAGGTATGCC
>DWHP01003125.1:0-13702 GCA_018247895.1 Parnassius honrathi
ACGGACGACTGAGGGAGTGTCAAAATGAAAGTGATGCAATGACTTCATAATACGCAAATTATGAGATAGCTATACCGGGCACACGCTCGGAAAAAAACTAAATAAGCGCCAAACAACATTTTTATTTTTTTTTAGCAAAACTACGTTATGGATTTAAAAAATGGTTTATGAGAACTTAGATATGATTATTTACTATGCCTTAAAAATAATTCTATGAGCTTATTCATAAAATTATTGTGGTGTTATGCAAAAATTTAACTAATTAGAGCTTACTTTGCAATTTTTTTCTATCGAGAAAATTTCATGATATCATGTTTTCCTTTTGTGCAATCCAAGGTCATATAGTCAAAAATCATATACTAAAATTTTGGTTTGTAATCTATAAAACTTTCAAAAATATGTGAAATAGATAAACCACCAAATTTTTCACCTTAACGCACACCTAGAAGAGGTCCAGGTTATAGGTACTTGGAAAAGCAGACGCCACGCCACGCAGATTCCACTCCTTGGCTGTGCACATTGTTAAAGATGATTTATAGCACTTATTGCGAATATTCGGAATGTCAACCAAGTGTGGATAGTAACCTGCAGTACGTATACTCCGATAGGCGAATGGAGATGGCGGTGTGAGCTAATAAAGCTCATGGCCACGCTCTTCGAATTGCAATCTGTAAAAGACCGACAAACGAGAAACTTAGCAGCGGTAAGCTAAGCTGTGAACCTTGGTTTCCACCAGATTGTTAAGTTATTAATGGTTTTGTTTTATAATCCGGCAGTAGTACCTGTACAACTCATTAACTGTTGTCGTAGGACGGTTTTATATTTTTTTACAGAATAAGGGTTACAAGCGAGAACGCAGTCCACCTGGTAAGTCGATACTGCGACCCATAGACTTTTACATATATCCTCGAATAAAAATCGAATTCCAGACGCGTTGTTACTCTTGTGGACTAAGATCTAAATTCCTCGTTAAAAGTCAAAAGAATCTCCGGTTCTGTACACTCACCGTGCGAAACGCTGCAGCGTTAAGATGCTCGTCGCGCCGACCCATTCGTGCTGCAACCATAAAATAGCAGCGGCATAACTCCTGCACGTAAAACTCACAAACTTATTTCGTCGTCATATAAAATGTTAAGATTTTATTATTGATTAGATTGATTTTATGTCTTCCTTTCAATGGCAATGTTCTCCGTATTACAATACCTAATTGACCATATCATATTTTAAAGTATGCGTACCTACATCATTACCGTAAATATATTCCTTACTTCGACAGTTGCAATAAAATTTGTATCTGCAGATCGTAATTGTTTCTATTCAAACATTATTCCGTTTCTTTAAAGTACATAATTGCCTGTGAGGATAGAAGAAGAAACACAAGCAAATCAATGTCTCCCGCACATAACCATACGTGTTGTCACCGTAAAGGGATAGCAGGTTAATGACATTGCCAATTGAAGAAGTCATGACGAAGCCACAATTTGCGATAAATTCACCAATAAACTGCCGGCTAAATATTTCGCAAGGAACAAGAAATTTAAACGGGAAAATAAGCTTTGCGTTAAGGGCTATTTTATTTGACAGTATTAAATGCCTAAGCCGATTACATTTCTCTATTTAGGATCTTTACGACAGGTAGAAATGTGAACACAATAAAGCGAGACGTCTATAAATTAACTTTAACTTGCACACAAATACTTGTTAGAAGAATCTGCATTTTATAAAACAATGGCCTACGTTGTAATATAATGTGAAATGCCTGAATGTAATTGTAGAATTAAAAGATGTTATGTGGATTTTTTTTTCTAGTATCTTATTGGTCTAAGCTATAATCACAAATTGAAGATAACAACTAGAATGTCGTCTGAATGGTTACTTTAAGAGCTTCATCCCCTATTTTTCCACTCTTAGGGATGAACTTTTTATTTGAATTTTAATATCACTACCCGTGCTGTCGTTCGTCTGTTTCCGATAAATCGGTGAACCATAGGTAAATAATCAAACTTAATAAAAAGCAAAACCAACCGACTTCAAAAATTAAAGATGAATAATTTCGTAGACTTTTTTTTATGAAATGTTTATTTTACCCTTTTATATAATCTAAGGAATATCACAGGTTAAAGGTAACAATTAGAAAGTTTACGTGGTAAAGCCATGCTATAGCTATATTACTGGTACAGTTGTAGCACGAATGGGTCGGCTCGACCGGGACAGGACCACGCCCTCACAAAATACCAGCGTCAAATAGCATCTTAACGCTGCTGTGTTTCGTATGGTGAGTGTAGAGAACCGGTGACCATTTTTACTGGAAACGAGGCATGCCGTCTTAGTCCTCACGGGTGACAACGCACCTGCATTTGATTCGTAATCGGGGGTAGATGTAGACGTCTATCACCACAGTAATCACTTACCATCAGGTGGACTGTGTGCTCGTTTGTCACTCTTATCCTATAAAAAACAAAGTCGTTCAAATAGGTAACATTAAAATCTACATTTCTTAATTTTAAGGATTGAATCTCTTGTTAAGATTAAAATAAAAAATATAAAAATGTATGTAAATAAGTTAAGCTGTTTCGGAATACAGGGAACGTACATGAAAAAACATACACTCTTAATATTAGAACCCTTTTTTTGTGAACCCGGCTAAAATAAAGAACCTGACTTCATTGATTTAACGAATATATGTTGTTAAAATAAATTTACAATTTGAAATGTATTCCTGTCCGATATCTCTCATGTGATGATACCATACACAAAACATTTCATTATTATTATTTTTAAGACTCAACCCTTTTTACAGTTCACGTTCGCCATATTTATTTTGTATAGTCTATGTTACCAGCACTAAAACCTTATTTGTAATATTTCGACACATAGTGCTTGAGCTATCATCATCAAGTTATAGAATTTAAAACTGATATTAGATTTAGATGGACTTACACATACAGATACATATTCCTGAAAGTTAGTTAAAGTTACAACCTATATATGTACGTCCCACTGCTGGGGACAGACCTCCCCTCATTTCTGAGTGTCCTTTTAGATCACCGAGTGCTTTTATTGTCACTTATAGCAAAGTATACTAACTACATATTATTAACTTGAAGTAAAACTTAAAAAGCTTCAATATATTTTTTACTTATCTGTACTTTACAATATTAAAATATATTTATTTTGTTAATAGCGATGTGATAAAAATTTTCCGATTGTGGGAGCGCCACAAGGTCATGATTTTAGACCGCTGTTTTATTCTTATAAGGTGCCAGGGTATTAATTGAACGGAATAATCACGCTCGAAAGAGGTTATCTTAGGTCAAGACGATAAAATAAATAGAAATGACAGTTTGTCGAATACGTTAAATTAATAAACAAAGTGTAAAAAGTAAGTAATCTATATATAGCGAAACTATATATATCGAAATACTGACTCATCACTAGATCTCCAAAACTATACGCCCGTTTGACTTAAAATTTGGCATATATTTCTCGATGTAGACGCTCACTAAGAAAGAATTTTGAAAAATTGAACCCTTATGGAGGTGAAATGGTTTTTTACAACTTATTGATGATGAAATTAAAAAAGCAAAATCGATTTAATAGTTTATTTTTAATAACTACTTCCGCAGACTAACGAACCCACGATGAAAATCAGAAGTCAGTGACGCGTCCCAAACTTGTGCAACACATAAATGCATGGCTTTTGTTGTTTATGGTCATGCTCTGATAATTAACTCCACACCATAGATTATGGTCAGATGTAGTGTGGCGGACGAAAGCCGACGAACCCTGCGGGCGTTCGCAATAGGTTAACGTTGTCTATGCCTGTGTTGTGGTTAGATCAAATCAATTCAGCTGAGTCAGTTGACAATATAAGTATTGGCTTACGGCTGTTCAAATATATCATTATAATTATTTTAAATAAATAATTATAATTATTAAGTAACCAAAGATTTGTTAAATAAATTTAAACGAAGAAAGTATAAAAGAAAGGCTTTATTACCTTACCATGTAGTGGAGGTTTAAGAATACCCACTGCCTCATATCATCCTGTGGGTGGCGTAAGAGGTCCTAGAGGGAAACAAATCAGGAGATAGGCAGCAGCGTCTTTTCAACCCTCTTGCTAGTAAATTTATCGGGATTTCCCCATGGTCTTCTTACGACACCCATGGGGCATAATGAGGTGATGGAATCCTTTACGCCGCCACCACACGCCGATCACCTTTATTTGTAGTTACCCATCACGTTATAAATATAAATAAGTAGTTATATTGTTTTGTACAGTTCGGCAAGTGGTCATCGAAATCACCATTTTCGACAGCGCTTTTCTAAATTGAACCTCACAACCTTTCTTAACCACCACAATGTGCTAATGATCACATTCAACCATGATTGCAGCAGTAGCGCAACACCAATTACGAAAATCACCCATATTTGACACAGCGAGATCAATTTACTACAGGGCTCTGTTAAAACCAACTTAATTTCTACTATCGATATCTACCTATTAATCGGGATCCTTATTACAGTGACATAAGGTCTATTTTAGAGTAATATTAACGGGTATATAAGTATGATACTTCTAGCTTAATTTACTACGCTTGACAGCCTGTAATCATGATGCATTGTGTACAAGTAACTTACAATTTTAATCCCACAAAAAATCCCGGACGGTCCGTTATGAAACTGCTACTATAATGACCAGACAAGCATAGGTTGTGTGGCAGTCGTGTTTCCTAAGTCCGAATTTATTTAGGCTACGCGTAATTATGCTAATTTTCTTACGCAACATTGTCTCACAATTCGCTTATTGTTTCGTGGAAATTTATCACCTGTTAATAAGATCTACGTATTTTCGTCATTTAATCGCTTTATTTTATAAAAATGCTCTCGACCACGGTCTTACATAACACTAGCATAAAATAGCAGATTAATGCTACTGTGTTTCGTATAGTGAGTGTAGGAAATCTGAGATCCTTTCCGCTGAAATCGAGGCATTCTATCTTAGTCCTCAGAGGTGACAATGTATTTGCATTTTTATTTTTAATCGACGATAGATGTAAACGCCTATTCAGCACAGTATTCATTTACATTCAGATGGACTATGTCATAGTAAAACCAGAAAAGTAGGATAACTCCCGCGCCGCGCGAGACTTAAATGCTTACTGTTGCAGAATTGTCACTTAATTTTTGTTTAACAGCTAAGTATCATTTCGTTTTATAAATAGTTATAATATTTGCAAACATAATACATACGGATACGTATCTATGCATCATATTTGTTAATTATATCTTTAGTTTCCTCGCAAAGAATCAATGTTTGTCAAAACAATTCCAGCTTTACTTTGTTATTACAACAAATGCCAAATAACCAAAATACGAGTACGTTAACACTGAGCATATGGTGTCAGCTCAGATTTAATGTTTAAAATGAATTTGATCTGATGTGATATGATAATTAATATACTTATGAGGTATGTATCTATGTATAGATATGGTAATATAACCTATCAATAAAAAGCTAATTTACTTAAACGAACGCATACGATTCAGGGCTGTATGTGGGCAGGGCCTTGCAGGCCGCGAGCCCTGAATCAGATGAAGCTGTAAGAGTCGTATAGACTAACAGCGAAAACATCCAGAAAATAGAACGCATACATTAATTTATTTCACAAGAAGAGAACCATGACCGTGTGCTCTGGGACTGTTTAACTGTGAATATACATTGCATTTATTCATCTCCCGACAGCCCAATCGGTTTTTGTATTCTACCTGTCGAAGTGCTCGACTTAAGGTCATACGTAACACGTTATGTAATTTACGTTTCTTTAACACATTTTGTACTTACAAAACGGCATTAAACCATGAAATATTCAACAAAGCGGCGCTTTGAGTAGTTAGTTTGTATTTCGTATTCAGGCCGCGTTTTTGTATCACACCACCAGATGTCGCAAGTAATGGCAAAACGCCCGCGTCCGACATAATCCGTTCATGAGCTAGTTCTGTGGACCTCGTCACAATCCGATGTTTATCTCAGTCGTGAATATAAACTTTATTTTAACTCGCGTGCGGTTATATCAAGCTCATGCTTATATGTCTCTGGATTATTACATTTAACGCGGCTGAATCGAAGCTACTTTTGTATGTACGCTTTTTTTTTGTTTTACTTGTAACCTTGTAAGCCAAATATCTCATCCAACAATTGCTAAAATTAAAAAAATAATTGTACAACCGAATTTAATGTAAATGAAATGCAAACATCATCAACTTAGTCAAAGTCAATGAAATACGCGTTATTAGAGATAAGCTAAAAACTACTGGTCCGGTCTTGATCAAATTTATATGACTACTATAGGACTACATGAAAAACATCTGCTTTCATATAAAAAAAGAATCATCAAAATCTTTACCTAGAAAAAAGTTCTGAGTATAAGTCCAGAAAGCAAGATAATCGTGCCAATAGATGACAGACAGCGTTCTACCATACCAACCGACCGGGTCGGCTCGACCGAGGATCGCTCACGCTCTCACAATATACCTGCGTTTGGAGTATGGTGAGTGTAGAGAACCGGAGACGCTTTTTAATGGAAATGGGGCATTCGTGCTCATAGCTGTGTCAACGCATCTTTATTTTGATTCTTAACCGGAAATCGGTATAGAAGTCTGTAGGCCATAGTATCAGTTCACCATCGGATGCAGTGTGTGGTTGTTTGTCACACTTATTCTTTAAAAAGGAAACAGATCAGAGAGACAGATCGACACACAGACAGAAGAGTGGTGACGAAACGCAGTGTAAAACGTGCGTGACGTCACAACGACTAGGCTGGCTTTTCTGGCTATTCCTTCCAGGCCCATCTCATGATAATTACGCTTCTTTGAAGCTTGTATGAATCACAAAGTCTACACTGGTTCCCAAAAACAAGACCTTAAAGAAGAAACAGCAACAGACTCTTCTGCGGGGCATTTGAAAGTGCGAAAAAAAACCCTAGGTAATAAAATTTGATATCCCTCACTGCGTTCTATATTTAGAATATAGTTCAAAATAATCTGGAAAGAGATGTAATAGGTCAATTGACGCAGCGGTCAACAGTTCAGTAGTATTTAGTCGTATCAACTAGTTGTCCTAATTTGCGAAGGCATTAATACCCTCGACCAATTGTATCAATATCCATAACATTAGAAATAGGCTAATGTGGTGACATATTTAGGATGTGTGTATACAGACTGATTTGTTTCAAATGCATTGCATCATGGATTATTTTAGTATCACAATATCAACGCAATGTTTTAAAAAAAATATTGTGATGAACTCGCATTAGTGAGTATCGCATAGTTGTGTAGTACAACCAAGGAAACGGTGTGAAAAGAAGCTGAGGTGATCTATATAACTCCAATGTTAGTATGATTGACTCTAGTCGTAGAAAACTTTAGAAAAATTTACTATGTTATCATTGTCATTCAAGTCTATAGATTAGAATCATATAAATAGATTTAAAGAATCTTAATACAAGAATAGCGTAACAATAGAATAATTCTATGAGCGTAACATTTATTTCATCTAAAAGATGAAGTGATAGAGTTTGTGACGCTTAGGCTTAGCGCTAAATGTTACATAAGCCGATCATCACCAATGGAAGCATTAATCTTAATTAGATAGCAACGACAACTAAAAAAACCGCTTGCTTAAGGACTGTACCCGCCTGCAATTGGCTGACTCACAAATACACAGGTTACCCAAATATCACGAACTAACGTCGCAGAATAACTATGACGGTGAACTAACTCAGTAAGTTACTTACGAGTACCTAGTTATTACTCGTTAAATTATATGCGAAAAGGTAATAAAACCTAATATGACCTTTTGAAAATAAAATTTATTACAATACGATTTCGACAAGCATGTCTCGAGTCTTGATCCGAAAGTCTCGAGTCCTGAGACAATTTAATTATAAAGTACCGGTACTTTAACACACGTGACGTCCCGGGACCCGAACTCTCATCTGAATGTTGATGGACCGATGTAAGTAAATTAATTTTAAAATGTTAAATGTAATATAGGAATGTTAAATGTAATGAAGGGAAAAAAGGCTCTCAAGTGGCAGCCTCGTACCTACCGGTAGGCGAAGTGTAGGACGACCCCACTAGATGGAGTGACGACCATGTAAGATATGCAGGAAGTCGATGGATGCATGTGGCTCAGCCGTGCTTTGTGGCATTCCTTTGTTGAAGCGTACTTTCAACACTAGCCTTGTGAAGGGCTGTAATGATGATGATGATTAATTGTAGTATAATTTGAAAAGAATATTTTAATTATTATCGAGTGCACTTTTAAAATATATAAATTAAAATATATTTTTATGACGATGTTAATTGACGTTTACGAATTTTATCGGACGTTTCGAATACTTTACGTATGTATGGAGTGTAGAAGTAAGGAGTACAGACTGTGTTTTAAAAAGTGTCCATAGAAAACCGTTAAATAAGGGTGGCGCCACTATAGCTACGGGCTAAAGTTTAAAGAACGTGCCGAAAAATATTAGTGGGATAGACGACTTTTTCGAGGTTATATTTACTAAATAAAATTATTTTAAATTTTAAAGATACTCAGCAGTTTAGCAGCACACTTCAAACCGCTGACAACTGCTAAATTCATTTCATCCCAGTAGCTACTCCGGCGCTGTTGTGGAGAGTTTATGAACTGTTATTTACTGCTTACAGATGGCCACTTTTTCAACTGTTCTACTATGGGAGTTGGTACTCCTTACTTCTACACTCCATACCATGAATATTAGAGAACAGGAGAACGGTCGCCGTAGAAAATTGTGTCCCAGAAATATGGACACCGTAAGTGATGCGCTGCGATCGCTAAGTTCGATCAATAAAAGTTATTTTCAGTCTGTTTTTCTGATCAGATGCTAAACCACTTGCACATCTACGCACAATAAAGTATATCTCCATTTTTTAATGTTTCTTTTTGTCAAAAATTACAAAATTTCGGAGCATGAAAATTTTCTCACCAATACCGCGGAGAAAATTTGTACATTATTCAACTAAATTCATCTACTTGTACTCATAAACATCTAACTTCGCAGTCACTACTCACCGACGACAGCGCCGCTATAAATTCTACAATTATCAAGGACAGGCGGGCTACGCTTTAGTACGTAGCGATCGTTCTCCTGTTCTCTAACCTTCATGGTTTAAACTATATAGGTACTATTATTATTATTTATTTTATTCAACTTAATGTATTTTTGCACTGCTGCTATATTAGTGTTGTAGCACGAATGGGTCGGCTCAACCGAGGAAAGACCACGCTAATTACAAATTACCAGGTTATTACTACTATATTTCGTATGGTGAGTATACAGCACTGGAGACCTTTTTTATTGGAGACGAGGCATTACATTTTAATTCACAAAAGTGACATTGCATCTTCATTTTGATTCTTCTTCGAAGTCAGATGTAGACGTCTATGGGCCACTGCATCCACTTAAGATCAGGTGAACTGTGTGCTTGTTCGTCATCCTTATTCTATAACGAGGCACTGGCCAAGTGCGTATCGGGCCACGCACAATATAGAGGTAGGGTTTTGTAGTTGCCCGTCACAATATGTGAACTTAGGAGAGAACTTCTTGATAATATGAGCACATTAAATGAGTTTGCGGTTTGACCGTTATATTGACTAAAATGAGCCAAAATAGGACGAAGATAATTAAGGAACAAATTTTCCAAGCAGGCTTACAGGGAGTGGTATTCAAAAAATGATTTAAAAAAAAGTTTTACGATTTTGAAAATAATGCAATCTACATCAAATATCATTCACATGGAAGTCCGTACAAAAATGGTCATAGTTCAATATCCATCTATTAGTTCTCGGCAGCGCAACCCTCAAATTTACATAACTATAATGAACCGTCCGTTAACCACTTCTGCCCTGAACCATCCTGAGGGTCGCACGCGTAAGCCAGGAATACCACGAATGAAACTGTAAGCCTACAACAACTAACTATAGAATACAATACAATAACTTCTTAACAAAAAAGTGAAAGTGATATGTCAGGATCGGTCTCTTGGCAATTGATTCTCTCTCTGATCTTCCTGCAAAGGAAAACTATGCCAAATTACAGATTTGTAGTATCTCTGAATACGGACGGACATATAGACATGACGAAACTAATAGATTAAGTTCCTTGTTGTTGAACTACAAATCCTAAAAAAGCTACCAACTTCTTTGTCCGCGAAAAATACCCAATAGTTATACAACAATATGTTTATACTAGTACACAGCCAGTGAACTGGTTAATTACATATACAGAGGATATTATAACATTTTTTCTCAGTGAAAGTCTGCATCTCCACGGCAAATCCAGTCCTGTGCCAGGAGCTGGACAAGGATGGGAGCCAGGCAGTCTGCGAACCCGCGGAGTCCAGGTCTGTATCTTCACAAAAATAACTTTGATATTAAATTACACTCTTTTATACTGGAACTCTTAGGGCGAGAGGTTTCGGCGGAGCGTGAAATGAAGCGTCTGTAAGTAATGTGCTTCTAACCAAATTCCAGGCACGGCAGCGTTCCCAACAGACAGTTTATCTGCGTAGGACAGAATTGCGTCTATAATTCTTTCACTCTCATGGTCTCATACTCTTGTAGAAAGTTATCAGTATATGTATATGTATATGCTTTCCGAGACATTGGGATGAAACATTGCGAAGTTCCTAATTCCACGGCTGATACGGATAATGTCCGGACAGGAAAACTCAATAACTGATTAAACCCGACATGGGATTCGAATCCAGTAACTTACGACGACTAGCTTTTGCAGCGTAATGTTCAGACACTTACGTCTTTGTAAAATGTAAATTTTTATTAATTCCATCATTCTTTACATCCTTTCAAAACTCCACTGTTGTACTTCGGCCTCCCTCACCCCACAGATCTCAGGGAGGGCATTTGGCGTGCCAGTTGGCAACCACATTTTTTTATTGAGTTATTATCAGGAAAATGCTGCTGGCATTCATCAGCTTGATTCTCCTCTGTTACCTTTTACGACATCTAAGCGGTGATATGCAATAGTGAACTCCCTTACGCTGTCTAAATATCTAAGGTTTTACTATATAAAAATTAATATTTGTTTGTTTGTTCGTCTTCTAAGATTTCCTATGCCGTTCGTCCTAATACGACCAAGCTCCAGTGAGCGGTTGTTCGTGCGTCCGCAAATGTTTTTGACATAAGAAGGCATTGCTAGTAAAGTACATGAAGGTAATATGGTCGTCCGGTTAATATGGTCACTTTCTTATAACTCAAAAACTACAGCCTTGTTTGCATACATGGCTTTGTGCTGCAATAGCTTTTCATCGGGCACTCGAAGCGTAAAAGGTCAAAAGGCTTTATCGACGCCATTTTGACAGTTGACATTATAGTAAATATTTTAGTTGATTTTAGTATAGTGTAATGTAGTAGTAATGAGTAGATTTTTCAAAGTGTTCCTATTTATTGCCAAAGCTTGTTTGCTATTTTTATCTTAATATATTAGTTGTAGTACACCACTTTGTGTTTTGTCTCTTTCCTCCCCCTAGTTTTGCTTTTATAGAGCGGCAAAGCTTAAGGTGACCACATTACCCAAACGTACCTTAGAAGAAGTAGCAGAAGAAAACAACACAAGTTTAAATGGTGTTCTAAGCAGCAATATTTGCATCGCTGTGTGTGAGCCAGTTTGATAACAAGTAGACATGTGTCAATCATGAATGATTCGTTCGTTTGAGCTGGTACACTTAAAAGTATTGATAGTCTTTCATTTTTTGAATGTTCCGGTACAACCAATCACAGACAATTAACTAAACCTTTTTAACTCGTGATTGGTGTGAATTGTGAATGAGTTGAAAACCGCCCGAATCTCGAATGATCGAAATGAATTTTTTTTAGTGTGGAGTACTGGAGCCAGAAATAATCCATTTGAATAATCGACTCGAATGTACCGGTACTCGTGACGAAATGTACTAGAATGATTCGGTCACGAGAAATGAATTATTGACACATATCTAATAACAAGCTGTGAGGCATTCCTTCTATCAACACGTCCTTTTTTCTTTAAAGTTGGTTGCATGTGTCCATGGACTACAAGAGTTACTTACCATCCCTACAGCTATTAGTTCTTTCGTTCGTACAGTCTTATAAAAAAATCGCTAAATTCAACTAAAAATGACATCACAATAGCACCTTGAAAATATTACTTACAGATTCTTATTTCCAAACTTTTTTTCAGAGTGCACTGTGCTATTAAGCTAGCCCGTAACGCTGCGGATATCGGCGTGTTCTCAGAAGAAGAGATGATGCTGCTCACACAGCAACAACCGAATGACAATAGAGTTATCGCCACAATCAAAGATGTAAACAGACCGGGTAAAGAGTAATGGCCGATTCACACATACCAGTGAAGTGATAGTTCCGGCATAGTATCGTCACTGTGATAATTAATTTTTCATACATTATCTACGAACACGTCCACACTTGTCAGTGTCAGTGACGACACAGTGCCATCATTGACTGAGTTTTTGGGTATATTCCGAATAGAACCCAGTATACTAGCTAATTTAAACGACGTCATAAATCGACGCCATACTGGTGCTTCGTTATATCGAATATGGTGTAATATGGCGTCAGGTAATGACGTTATTTGTATTCGCCAGTACACTGGAAACATTTCGGAACATACCCGGATTATGTCGGATCACGTACGCCACGACATCAAAAACAATCTCTTGAAGAAATAACCTTCCACCAATGAATATCTTTCTTTTTTAAGTTACTTCCTACTTTCTGCAGAAGAATATTGAAACAGCTTTCTGACATTATAAAATTTTCAAAATATTTCCTTTCGTGTATGTAATTCTTCATATAATGTCATGGTAAAGTTAGATAAAATGGAAGATATGCAGAAAATTGATGGGTTCATGTAGCTGAGGACCATGTTTGTGACATTCCTTGGGGAAGGCATATGTTCAGCAGTGGACTGGTGAAGTTTTGTAATATGTAAATGAATTAATGAAATAACGTCATTAATTATTTTTCTGTTTCTCTTAATTGTAATGCCTCATGCACCCATTTCCGTCTGTTTTTGACGTGACAACGTCTAATAAATCGATGAACGCCGGCTGCACGCACGGAAAAGAATGACTCAATGTAACGTTACGCTCATTGTAACGTTACGATCGGAGCGAGAGCGAGCGAAAGGCATGATCGGCTTGAGCGTAAAAGTAAATTAATCAATCAAATTGTAGAAAATTATTCAATTTTATTCACAAAAGTATACAATAATTTCATCAATGTTTTATTATGACGTTGTCACGTTAAACTATCGTTCGCAAACCGACTCTACGGACAACCAATTTTTTACTTGATGCTGCTCTTCTTTTTTGTCTAAATCAATGGCTATCATTCATCATCATCATCATCATTACAGCCCTTCACAAGTCCACTGCTGAACAAAGGCCTCCCTCAAGTTTACGCCACAAAGCACGGTCCTAAGACACCTGCATCCATCGACTTTCTACATGTCTTACCAGGTCGTCACTCCATCTAGTGGGGGGTCACCCTACACTTCGCCTACCGGTACGAGGCTGCCACTCTGCCACTCGAGAACCTTTTTTCCCCAACGGTTGTCAGTTCTTCGAGCTATATGGCCGGCCCATTGCCACTTCAGCT
>DWHP01003126.1:0-13699 GCA_018247895.1 Parnassius honrathi
CGAGTCTGCGTGCAAGACGATTCGTAATGACTCTCGAAAACAGCACGTAGACGCGGCTCAGAAGGGATATCGGTCTGCAGTTCTTCAAGACAGCGTTGTCACCTTTCTTGAAGAACAGGACCATCGTACTTCTGCTCCACGCCTCGTGCCATTATGGAGGACGGAATTAAAGAGCTTCTGAATGTCTTCAAGTACCGGTTTTCCACCCGCTTTTTTGATTTTAATAATAATTTTATACGTGGTAGAGTCATGTTCTAGTTATATCAGTAGTATAGCTGTAGCACGAATAGGTCGGCTCGAACGGGGAAAGACCGTGCTCTCACGGAATACCGGCGTAAAATAGTAGCTTAATGATGCTGTGTTTCGTATGGTGAGTGTAGTAAACCGGAGACCGATTTTACTGGAAACAAGGCATTCCATTTTAGCCCTCACGAGTGACAACGCATATGCATTTTGATTCGTAATCGAGGAAAGATGCAGATGTCTATGGGCCACAGCAAACCACTTACCATCAGGTGGACTGTATGCTCCTTTTTAACATATAAAAAAATCTGAATAGCACCATAATAACGGATGCCATCCAGGTGAAGTCCAGACTGGTCGCCAGTGATCCATAAATTCCTTAATATTATGATAACCCCTTTTTAAAACCTTGACCACAAACAGGGTGGTGTATGTTTAACGTGTGTATCTGTGTGTAGCATCGTAGCTACTAAACAGATGAACCGATTTAGATTTCGTTTGTTTTGTTTGAAAGGCGATTTAACGAGAGTGTTCTTAGCTATGATTCAAGAATATCTTGTCAGCCGTTAGAAGAACATCAGCTCTTTTTGTTTCAGTTTTTTTTAATTTTTCAATTTAAGTTATAATATGCAAAATTAGTTTAATAAAGTCTTTGAACTCGGCGTTGGGTAAAAATATACGATTTCGTAAAATTATTGGATTACAGTGAGCGACAAAGATATTGGTACATTTTAAGTGGAAATAATCAGAACAAAGATAAAGGTTTACCTCACCTGATGACTGTCACCTGTGGCGATAAATATGATATTGACCTATATCCATATTAGAACTGAGCTTATCTGTACTAAAAAGTTCATATCATATATATATATAAATCAATTACTGTCCATTAGTTACGCTAAAACTAGAAAACGGTTTGAACGCTTTCGATGATTTTATTATTATATATAGGTATGTATTTGAGTGGGTCTCTGGATGGTTTAAACACTCAATTGGATCCGGTAGGTGGCGCTATTGCCAAGATCCAGAAATCATCCGTGCGATTCTGCTTGTTGTTGGGCTACTGTCGTCATCATTATCACTACAGCCCTTCACAAGTCCACTGCTGAACATAGGCCTCCTCCAAGGAATGTCATCAAGCGCGGTCCTGAGCCACCTGCACCCATCGACTTCCTGCATGTCTTACCAGGTCGTCACTCCATTTAATGGGGGGACGTCCTACACTACACCAAGCGGTACGAGGCTACCACTCGAGAACCTGTGTTTTAGGCTACTGTGTCGCATACTAATTCTAGAATCCAGAATTAAAAATTAAGGCGATGAAGGAGTTCTATGTTTAACAATGGAATTTTGATATGCCGTTATCAAAGAATTAATGAAACGCCTCTTCATACCGGAATACAATAATGTAGACAAAAAGGCTCCTTGTCTTACCACTTAGTAAACTTGATTTAACTTTTTAATTTCTAACTGCGCGGGCTGAGAGTACCTAAAACAAAAAATGTCGGTCGAGCGGCCGCTAACTAACCTATTCCATATTTCTAGATCCTGAAGCAGTCCGTCGGGTTAGACAAGTTATCTTGTTGATGGATTTACACAATTTTTTGCTAGAGTTTGTGGCTGCAATCTATTTACATTCTACTAAAAACAAACTTTACCGTATCGTAATGAATCTCACCTCTATCGTGGAGGCAGTTTACAAACATAAATTTCCCAAGGACAAACATTCAGACCCGGAACAATTATTTGTAGATCATACTAATACTTGCTTCGTGTGGGATTTGAACCTGCCGTGGCTCTCAGAGTTGCAGCTCAATGCTAAGATACAGAGCCGTCAATAATTAATAGATATGACTAAAGGACTGTACTGAGTTGATAATAATTGAAACAAATTGATTGAGTGTAAGACATTCTTGTCATTCTTTTAATTACAAATTAATACGTGAAGGGATAAGTAAAAGAAAATAGATAAATTTGCTCAATAATATTTTCACAAATACATTAAATTAATGAAATAAAACATACATTGTTTTTTTTTAGATAAAATAAAGGTGACAAGTGGATGCTGTGGCCTATAGACATCTACATTTATCCTCGATTCAGAATCAAAATGCAGTTGCTTTGTCACCCCTGAGGACTAAGTGGGAATGCCTTGTTTCTAGTAAAAGAGGGTCCCTGCACTCGGAATACGAAACACAGCCGTATTAGTTGCTACTTTACTCCGGTATTCTGTGGGAGCGTGGTCCTTCGCCGGTCTAAGCGACCCATTCATGCTACAACCATAATATAGCTGCTTTTAACGTGTAAGTTATTCTTGGATAAATAAATAATACTTTATTTAAGATGTTATTACACTATGGCTCAGGCACATTTAATAATCTGTGGTCAAACCGTCGCATAGTGTAGAAATTGTCGTCAAATAATTTAAAACTTTGGCACTAAATAATTACTGACGGACCGTCTAAATAAGGTGCCTATTTTTTGTGATTTCAAATGTTAAATTATTTGTAGACTATACAAATATGTACTTATACGTGTGGAAGACGAACCTATGGCCCTGTAGCTCCAAAACCGAATTCTTAGCTACTGCGCTACAGCGCTGTCAATATATCTTAATCCTACTTTAAGCACGTAATAGTTGTAAATAAATTTAAATAATGATATTTAAATGAATTCTCAAAACGGCGGTAGCGACTTGGACATTTTGTATAATATGCTCATGCCCAGATTTATAACTAGATGGCCCGGCAGACGTTGTTCTGTTCTTTCTGGTTGCTGGCGTGATGACACACACACACACACACTTTTCTATAGATTTATTTAACGTATAGCTAAATCCACTGTAGGACAAATAGAACCATCAGCAGATATAATGACAACAATAAACTTAAATAAAGGAAAACATAAAGCTTTTTTTTTACTCTTCCGTCTTCCGTAAAAAGATAAGCTATATGCTATACACGGTCATTTACTGCTTACATACAAAATTTCATGAAAATTCATCCAGTAGTTTTTACGTGAATCGTGAACACACATTTTACAGATTTATTACCATGAATTAGAATGGAAGATGTATGTACGATCATATACGAGTTTATAAAAAGTCCCGCTGGGTTTCTTGCTGGTTCTTCCCGAACAGTGAATCTTTTCAGAACCAGTGGTCAAAGTAAAAAATGACTTTCAATAAGAATTACTTATAAATCTTTATTAAAACGTATATTACTAGCTGGACCGGCGGACGTTATTCTGCCCTGTCTGGTTGATTACGCGATGAGTTTCATTTTCATACACATACACTCACACTTTTCTATACTTATTTAACGTAATACGTATAGCTTAATCCTCTTCATAACTAATAGAACCATCACAAACATTATGACAATAAACTAAAAAAAAAGAAAAACATAACCCTTCTTTTTAGTCTTTCGAAAGCGAATAAAAAGTTGCCGATATGTTATAAGCCGTTATATGTATAATTACCGCGTACATGCCAAATTTCATGATAATCCATCTGGTAGTTTTTATGTGAATCGTGAACAAATAATTTTTCTATAGATTTATTGTATGTATGATATGATATATTAAGAGAAACAAGTATATTTTTTTAAATTTAACAACGCTACTATCGAATATATTTAGATGTACGTTACTGCGTTTAATCTCGTCGTAATCAGTTAGTTAATCACTCAGTTTTGTAAGTAGCAAGTTGTAAAATAAAAAAAATTGTACAACCGACTTCAATTTCCAAATAAAAAAGGATCATCAAAATTATATTCACCTAGAACAAATTTCTAAGGTAACACACATAAAAAGTCCTTTTTGAAGTCAGTTTAAAAAAACATAGCAGCTGTAAACATCCGGAGACCCTTTGTACTGCTAATGAGGCATTCTTCCTTAACTTGATATCAGGAGGTGCCAACGCATCTATATTTCGATTATAATCGAGGATAGATGTAAGTGTTTATCGGCGACAACATCAGATTGTACTCTTTGTAGTTGATTAGCAGCGAGCAGCGAGACATTGATAAAAAAAGTAAAACAGGCCCAGTTGTGGATTAGGAAACAAGGATCACAAATAAAGAGAATTCTTTATTTTAAGACGGGATGATGATTTAGTAAGTTTTTCATAGGTTTTATTAGTAAGGAGGCGTGATAGCTCAGTGAGTAAACGCTCGCTATAAATTTTACAGTACGCGAGCAACCTGGGTTCGATCCCCGCTGGTACCAACGAATTGCTAATTAAGCGCAACATTAACAGTTAAGCGCTCACCGTACCACCGTACCACGTGCTCAGCGGTGAAAGAAAACACCGCAAGGAAACAAGCATGTCTGAGAAATAAATAAAAATTCGGAGACATTTGGAGTCGCCAAGACTTGGCACTATCTACTTTTTTGACTTGGCAATGCGGTGGATATTACCTTGCCCTAAAACCCCCTATGCCCAGCAGTAGGACGTATATAGGCTGCAACATTACTGTTACAGCCTGTTACATTACTGAGAGAGAGTAGGGCTACGAACGAGCGCAAACAATTACACTCCGAGTTACTGTTGTCTCTCTCCGTTGTCAAGCTCGGTATTCTTTATTTTTACAAAGTATGGTTATATAATATCATTCGAAGGTAGATAAAACAAACTTACAAAAGTTTTTCTGTGTACCGCCGATTGATAACTTTAATCAGGTTCAATCGGTTCGCGTTGCGACATTTTTTTACCGACTTCAAAAAGGAGGATGGTAGGAAGGAGGTATTCAATTCGACTGTATGTTTTTTTATGTGTGTATAACTGTTCCCTGGGTGAACCGATTTTGATAATACTTTGATGAAGCTGATGCTTTTCGTTTAGTTCCATATAAATTTAAGTAAGATCTGACCAGTAGGTTTTGAGATATCTTTAATAATGCGTATTTAATTGACTTCGAATACATTGGTTCGGTCGTACTGAAGTCGGTTGTACAAAATTTTTAACTTTACCACTTGTTTAATGATGTACATATATGGTGTGACAAAATACAAAAATGTTTTTTGAACTAGGTATGTGTCAAAGCAAAGCACAGATAGTGAGTATGATAAATGAAGATTAGTAACTGGGATGTAATTATGAACAATAGTATGATTGTGGCAATGTTTGGATGTTTTTCTTTTATTTTTATAGATTAAAGGTGACAAACGAGCACAATTCCACCTGAAGGTAAGACGTTGCTGTGGCCCATAGACATCCACATTTATCCTCAATTAAGAATTAAAACGCAGATGTGATGTCACCCCTGAGAACTGCCTTGTTTCCAGTAAAAGGGATCTCCGGTTTTCTACACTCACTATACGAAACACAGCAGCATTAAATTGCTATTAATTCAGGGGGCTAATAGAAAATCAGCGTTAGGTTTCCAACCTGACATCATGCTGAATTGGTTCCTATCTTTTGACATCACCCTGAGGCACTGGTTTTAAGAATATATGTTATTTATACTATTTTTTCATAATTTTAATTGCCTGTTTGTTCTTTCTTGAAATTGTTTCTTTTTAGTTGTTTTTTTTCGACTTTATTTCTGTGTTTTGGTGCCTTGTGTATGTCAAAAATAAATATTTTTTCTTTCTTCTTTCTTTCTATTTTACGCTAGTATTTTTTATAGCATTGGGTGACAAACGAGCACACAGTTCACCTAATGGTAAGTGGATGTTATGGCCCATAGACATCTGTATTTATCCTCAATTAAGAATCAAAATTCAAATGCGTTGTCACCCCCGAAGACTAAGATGGAACGCCTCGATTCCAGTAAAGAGGGTTTCCGGTCCTCTACACTCACCATACGTAACACAGCAGCATTACGCTATTATTTCATGGTGGTATTCTGTAAGAGCGTGGACCTTTCCCAGTCAAGCCGACCCATTCGTGCTACAACCGTAATATAGCTGCTGCGTGACTCTACCACGTCTAGTATTTTTGTTCGGTAAATTTGTTTTCTGGATGTCTGTAAACTGCGTTAAGCTGGTAAGTTATAGTAATTTTAGGCAGTTCTTTATATATCAAAAAATAAGTAATTTTAAAGAAAATTAAAAAAAAGCGAAAATAAAAAAAATGCTCTAACGTCACAGTCCTGTTGAAAACAAAGGAATACGTCTGTGTGGACTAAAAGCCGCCCGGGTATTCTCATAACTTTATAATGCGAATAACCGCCATTTGGCCATATTCATTGTATATTTGAATTATTTAGCTATTTACTATATCTTAATGATTATATACCTACTCTTTGCTAAGAATACGACCAAAGAGAATATAATTATAATACGGCAGTCAAAGTGACATTTTGCTTTACGTTATGTATATACGACACGTGTGCTGTGTATTTATTTTAAGCAGGTTAAATCCTAACCATTGTTTGACATGTTAAAGGTGGAAAAATGCTAATTTTTTGTAGTATGGTGTATTCTGGTCTGAAGAAAAGTTTATTTATTCATTCACGTTACAGACCATTCGAAGTCAACCGTGGTTATTATATACTCTTTGTGCTGAACATCAGCTTCATTCATAAATAGCCTCATAATGGAGATTGTGCCATAGTTGCAACTCTTGGCGGGCAGGTTAGTTTTTTTTATAGTATATGAATGACAAATGAGCACACAGTTCACCTGGTGGTAAGTGGATCCTGTGGTCCATAGACATCTACATTTATCCTCGATTAAGAATCAAAAGGCAAATGTGTTGTCAGACTAAAATGAAATGCCTCGTTTTCAATAAAAAGGATCTCCGGTTCTCTTCACTCTCCATATGAAACACAGCAGCATTAAACTGCTATTTTACGCTGGTCTTCTGTGTGAGCGTGGTCGTTTTGGTTCCCACGTAGAGCCGACCCATTCGTGGTGCGTCTATACAAATGTAGCTGCAGCACGTATAACCCTGCTGTCACTTATTACAACACCTGCGGGGTGATATAATGATATTGGGTACTGGTTTCCTTCCTGCCACCACTACAGATTAGCCGTGAGAGTATATATAGTTGGTATAATTGTAGAATGAGGCGTAACATCATAATCCTCAAAGATAACTTACTGTAGTCTTCTCGTGTGAGTGATAAGCTTCAGAAGTTAAGGTCATCATGAGATGGTAAGCAGATACTGTGGTCTATAGGCACGTTGGAGGCTATGAAGTCTTATCAGTTTTTTTCTTTAAGAGTAAAATACTCTAGGGTTTTTCTATACTCCTACCTTGGTATACAGGATGAATTAGAGTGATGTGATTTGATATATATAACGATGATGGTGATACCGCAGAAGTGAAGACGGAAGACGGAAGTTCCAACAGCATAAATCTGCTCTGGTGTTCTGTTAGGGCGTGGTCCTCCTGCGGTTGAGTCAACCCATTCGTGTTAACGTAATATAGCTCTGGCTTGGCTCTCAACTACACCTACTTAACACAATTGGGCTAACATATGCCACACTTTCAACGCGAGTAACCCGGGTTCGACCCCCGCCGGTACCAGTGAAATTGTTAATTGCAATTTTAAGTGCTGATTTACCAAGTGCTCGGGGGTGAAGGAAAACATCGTGAGGAAACCTGCATGTCTGAGGAATAAGAAAAAAAAATTTCAAAGACATGTGAAGTTCGCCAACACGCATTGGGGCAGCGCGGCGGACACTTCCTTGCCCTAAAACCCTCTCAGAAATGAGAGTAGGCCTGTGCCCAGCAGTGGGACGTATATAGGCTGTAACTTTAGTAGACTTTGTATGCCGCCTTATAACAGAATACCAGCTTGCACCGCTTTGTTTCGTATGGTGAATGTAGAGAATCGGAGACCCGTTTTACTGGAAACGAGGCATTCATTGGAGACAACGCATATCTGTAATTTGATTCTTTATTGAGGATAAATGTAGGTGTCTATGGGCCACAGCATCCACTTACGATCAGTGAACTGTGTGTTCGTTTGTCACTCACATTCTTTAAAAAAAGAGCGGTGTTTATTAAGGCCAATGCATTATCGACTTTTCATTATCGATATTTTTATTTGCTTAGAAATTATGTTAAGTATACTTAGCATTGTTCTAAGCGTAAGTAGTGTAATTAAAGAGATAAAAGTATGCAAGGCCGGAATTGAAATTTGAAAGATACAATTTTTTTTAAACTTGTGCCCAAATACTCAAACGCTACTCAATTTTTAGATGCCGTTAAATATCGTGCTGTCTCTATCACTTTAGGTCAAAGTGACTGTGACACAACGAGAGCGAACGACGACGACACCAAGGCTTTTGTTACGGCCCTCTTATTGATATCGGTATTTATCTATACACGGTATTCTATAGAAATGAGGCCTCAGGGGTTGCAGACGCTGGTGGTAGGGTCCCCCAACACCAAGCTATGTAACTCCCGAGGAGGAAGATGACTCAAAAATGGTCTAGAGATATCGTGTTAGCACTGCGAGGGTACTGAGGGTAGCAAGTACTACTTCCCGATCGTGTTAATAATTAAACAAAGCTATGGAGATTCTGATTGCGTTCAAGACCCTTTCTATATGCTGATTTGGACCACCGTAGGGTTTTAAGGTAGAAATCCGTAATATTTTCGCTGACCTCGCAGCGGTACATATCCATGAGAACTTACCCTCGATAAAAAATGGACTCTATTTCTGTTTAGAAGTCCGTCTGGGTAGGTAGGCATCGTCTTATCTATTTTTGTTGCCATATAGCTGTCGCAGTCAACTAGCTTAACTAGCCGTTCAATCAACAGACTAGCCTTTTTACTAAACACTTGCCGTTTAACTAGCGGCCTGAATGATACTCAGCCATTTGATCAAACGGTTAGGCAAATGACTTGGATTGAAGACGTTTCATTACTTGCTTAGTCTGTTCATTTTAATTTAGTTCCACTTTTTGCCACTGTATACCACCGGCGATTTTTCCGGACCGAACGACCGGACCTTTAAGAAAAGAGTTGACTCCTTTTTAAAAGGCTGGCAACGCACCTGCAATTCGTCTGGTGTTGCGGTTGTTCATAGGGGGCGGTAGTCACTTATCATCAGATAAGCCGCATGCTCGTTTGCCCGCTCTTCTATAAAAAAAAAACCTAGCGCTGTAACTCTCCAAACTATTAATATGGCGCCAGCAAATTTGATGGTATTTTCCTGGCTTAATTAGCCGTTCAATTAACAGCTTAGGCTTTTTTTGTTTAACTAAGGGCCTGAAGATAGTTGTAATGTTATATTAGACGTATTGGCTGAAATGTATGGGCTGAATATCATTCAGGCCGCTAGTTGAACGTCACTGTTTTGCCCTATCATACGAATGGCCTAAGCATTAGCCAGCCAGTTTATTGAATGTTGTAACAAACGCTACGGCTGAATATCGTTCAGGCCGCTATTTAAACGGCTGTTAACTGAAAGGCTAATTAAGCTAGTTGGCTGCGACATAGCAATACTTGCACTACTGAGTTCCATTGTTAAGTGTGTAGAGAGCCTGTGTGATTACAGGCTGTGAGGCATTCCGTCTTCAGGTGTCCATAGCTGCAGTAGCCACCTACCACCAGGTGAACTATAAGTTGATTAGTCACATCAGGGTTATAATAGATTTTAAATACACAAACCATCGGCAAGGAGAAGCGTCAGTTTGTGAGACGTTTGCGTTATTGCCAATCAGCTAGTCAAGAGTGGTAAATATGGTTAATCCTCCTTACAGCTGATGAGGGTCAAGCACAGCAGTGAACTACTTCGGCCTGATCATGATGATCAAAGTATACCTTTGTTAATAAATGAATTAATAAATATTTGTCAACAAATATTACCAGAAAACTTACGTTCTTGAGCCTGGGGCCTCGAACCTCCGTTATCCTCTCCTAAATCTAGGGTTGCCAACTTTTCAATTGTGTATTATTTAGCCTCACGCCATAGTCAGATTTTAATTAAAATAAAAGTTATTTCATTATTCAGTATAATACCTTAATATATAACAGTCGTCTAGTTTGTCTACTACATATATTTACCTCTTCCCCTCTAATATACTAGAAAACTATATTATATAGAGGGCTTCTTATCTAAACCCGACTCTGGCAGTAACTGAACTTCTCGTCGTATGGCAACACCCAGTTCATTTGCTACAGGGGGTTTTTAAGTATATTTGACTTGCTCGACACACTTGGACAAACGTACTGGACAATAGAGTGTGGGTTTGAATCCCAGTAAAATACGTGTTGTAAAAACTTTAGTGTAATTTAAAGTGAAAATACATTGTAAAAGATGATCTACTAAATATAAGTATTAACTCGCTCACTCATCACGAGATCTCCGAAACTATATGCCAGATTGATTTGAAATTTTCTCCTATTATGTACTCCTTTCTCGACGTAGATACCAACTAAGAAAGGATTTTGAAAAATTCAACTCCTGAGGGGATGAAATAGGGTGTTACAGCTTGCTATTTATGTGAATAAATTATCTGTTTATTTAAGCCAAGCCAAGCAAAGGAGTAGCATGGAAGCGAGGCTCCAGGCGGCAGATTGATTGGGGCGCCATTTCGGGAAAAATTCAGATCACAGTCTTTAACTTTTTAAATAATGCAACTAAAATTATTGACCAAACGCATATTACGTTACTGTGCCTCTGCTTAATACGTGATATAAATTGCAACTTATACACAACCTCCTCTCATTTCTGTGAGGGTTTCGGAGCAATTAACACTCCCTGCTACACCTAGTGGTGTTAGCGTGCTTACATGTCTTTGAAATATTTGTAGCCTCAATCAGTTTAACAAAACACGTAAGGACATTAATCAAAATTAAATAAAATTAGATACTTGTAAGTTAATATTTTTTATTGGATGTAGTTTTAAGGTCATTAGTGAAATGTTACAAAAGTTATAAAGGGACAGTAGAGACACACATAATTATTATTTGTTTTAATTTTTTTGTATGTGTGTTTTTTCTAAATCTGTGTTAACTATAAATTAAGAGGGTGACTTCACTATTAAATCGCAGCAGTAAAGTACGTCCTCTTAAATCAGTAACTAAATAAAAATAGGTTGTGCACAAAAAAGCAATTGTAATAATATTGAGAATACACTCTCGTTAATGGTGATGTAACTATTGGTAAACATTGGCGGAAAAAAAATGGAATATTACTAGTACTCAGAGGTCTTCCCAGCCGAACATGTTGTAAGTTAACACTTAAAATTTTAATATAAATTTTGATTGGTGCCGGCGGGATCGAACTCTAATTGCTCTCGTACTGTTTTTACGGCGTGGACTTAGTTCTTGAACCATCAAGGCTCTGAAATTAATGTAACACATTTATACAGGGTTATTTTGGAATAACCGGCTAAATTTGCAGAAAGAGTTCAGAATAAATAATGAGGATAAATGGCGAAGAAAAATTATTTAATTTTTTTTTAAATATTCTCTCCTTTTTATCTTTTAAATTCAAAATGCGAAGCAATGCATTATTTTAACTGATTTTACAGCGCGCACACATATTTGTAAGGGTCGATCGGTAGGCCTTGTATCTAGTTGATAATTTCAAATGAAAGTAGAAGCCTTATTTACTCGTATTTCCAAAAACTGCAGTAACGGTATATCATTATTTATATATTTGAACTTAAGTTTAAAATTTGGCTACTATTTAAAATAAGCCTGTATATTAACATAATATGTATAACAAAATGTTAGTGTTAACCTTTTTTTTTTGCAGGTGATGATGTATCTTGTGCTGGTGCTCTGTGTCGGCACGGCGCTGTCCATGACAGTTCCTCTGCTCGACGACATGGAGCCAAGGGTGGGCGAAACATGCGGATATGATGTGCGTGTTTTATGATCGTGCTACCTTTTTTAATATTAATAACATTAATATTCTCCAGACCGATTTTCGGCCACGGTAGCCAGTCTAACAAAAAGTGTACGAAACAGCAGCGTAAAACTTCTATGTTACACTGATATTCTTAGAGTGTGGTCCTTACCTGGTCGAGTCGAGCCATTCGTGCTACAAAAATAATATGCATTTATTAATTAATTGCACTTACTCATCCGGTTTCCTATATATGGCAAAGAAGTGTCGGAATAACATCCCACCATCAATAAGACATCTTAATAACAATTACAATTATAATAATTATAACTTTTAACAAAAAGTAAACACCGACTTCAAATTGATATAAAAAAAGTTATTTATTTGCATTACCTTTAGGTGTGGAATTTATATGAATACAAATTTATATGGGACCACGCTTAAAGTATAACAAGTAGGCTCTTTATCTGCGAAGATATCATATGAAATTCCTTAAGCAGTAGTTCAATTAGAAACTTTTCCCCCTATTTTCCACCCTTAGAGGCGGAAGTTTTTCTTCAAAAAAGCCTATTTGATAAAAAAAGATTTATTAAAATCGATTCACAATCTGCGAAGATATCGCATAGCAAACATACAGTGGACACTCTGTCTAATGCGGCACCCTCTGTAATTTGACATGCCTATAATATGTAGGTTTGCGTTATGAATCCGCCACGGGGCGTGGCGAGGTGTTCTTCAAATACGTGGACACCAGGTTGTGACTAGTTTGCCCCACCAAGAATTTTACTTGTCGCGTATTTTCCTAGTTTGAATGTGACTTAGGTAGCCTAGTGGGCGTTCATTATTTGATGTTGAGGTAATTGTTGCACATCACATGATTTTTTTATTATATTATATTTGATGAAATTAATCGAATTACAAGGTACTCTTTTTCCAAAAGTTCCAGACTACCAGAGGGCTGTGGCAGTACTCTATAGTTATAGATAGGCCTTTCTGTATATATTGCTTTATGATGATGATCAATTATGATAAAAACAGTGAATTTTTGCATTCTTACATAATCACTTTCAGATGCCTAGCTTAATATTTATCATTGTTTACATTACTAGACTTAATTAGTATCCAGGATATGCTAATCAATCAATCAATACAAACAAAGTTCCTACACAACCATGTTTATACTACATTTTTTACAGTAATATTAATTTTCTCTATCTAAACAACCAGTTCAAAACATTTTACTTGCCATAAATGAGTATGCTCGTTTTGGGTTCAATGTTATTTAAGATATATCGGGTGTCTCAGTAAGAGTGCACTTTTTCATTTTAAAATAAAAACAAGTACTTATTTTATGACAGAGTTGTGATATTTTTATTGTATTGTAAAGAAGACATGTTCCGATTAACGACACGACTCCGATGATAGGCCGTTACTCTTTTCATGAAATTTTCCATGAGTTTTGCACCGAGATGTGGCTGTATCTCACCGATGACGCGTTGGATTTCCGATTTGAGGTCAGGAATTGTTTCGGGTTTATTCGCATAAACCCGAGATTTCACAAAACGCCAAAGAAAATAATCGCACAGCGTTGAATCACACGATCTTGGTGGCCAGTTGACGTCAGAGTTTCGTGAGATAATGTGTTCTGGAAATCGTTGCTGCAATAAGTCGATTGTTTCATGCGCGGTGTGGCAGGT
>DWHP01003127.1:0-13699 GCA_018247895.1 Parnassius honrathi
GATTCGCGGCGGGGGGAGGTATTTAGGCAGCTACTAAGAACGGCATGGAGGTAACTTTAAAAATGGCGGAGATACGACGCTTCAAATACGCCGTGGGGTTAAATATACCACACGCGAGTAATTAAGGGTTAATAATAAGATTTTATTGATTATTGCCCTTTAAGCAAATCAAGCTTCGTATGAAGGTTTGTAATTTTTTGCTTGGTTTCAAATACTTTTGTTGCGTAATGTCATACCAGACCTACACATTTTGTTCCACCCCATTAGCCGTGCCGCCTTATAGGCATCTCATCCATGCTTACTGCACAATACAGTCGGTTTTTGTCTCTTGCCACTAATATAATGCATTCTAAAGATTCTGTTGTATACCCAGGGTTTGCATCTACACTTTTGTACCATGTGGTAAGTGTAGATGGATGAGGCAGACAAGTATTAAATTGTTGACTAACGAAAATGTGTAATATAACGGATTGCGGCCGTTAAAACTTTCTATTTCATAAGTGGTCCTCCGGCGCGCCAACCGACGACGCCTAGATCAAAATTTTAGTTATTACTTTTTAAAGATATCTTACTGTCGGGGGTTGTCTAAATTCGTTATTTTAACTTTTATTCAATACATAGATCAAAGGAATGATTAGTTTACCATTAATTCTTAAGTACAAGAGAGGTGAATGCGTTCGGTGCAATAAGTTATGATTTCTTTAATTATATTATAGTATTTACGTCTTGAGCGATAAAAATAGAATAAACACTGAAGCCCAAGAGCTTACTAAACCCGGTCCTAAAGTAAAGTTACAGCCTATATACGCCCCACCGCCGGGCACAGGCCTCCTCTCATTTCTGAGAGGGTATTAGGGCAAGGAAGTGACCGCTACGCTGCCCCAATTCGACTTGGCGAACTTCACATGTCTTTGAATGTTTTTTTCTTATTTCTCAGACATGCAGGTTTCCTCACGATGTTTTCCTTCACCGCCGAGCATGTGGTAAATCAGCGTTTAAATTGCAATTAACAATTTCATTGGTGCCGGCGGGGATCGAACCCGGTGTGCTCGTGTACTGTGATATTTACAACGAGCTCTAACCATCTGAGCTACCATGGCTCCGGTCCTAAATGATGTAAATTGTCCGCGGCTGCTGAGAGGATAAACTATCTTAGATAAATTATAATAAAATGATCATTACAACTCATTTTTTCGTGCTTTACGTTCATCCCAGAGCCATTCAGTTCGCATGCGAACACAATCAATCAGTCATAAATACGTCCCCTAGGAAAGAAAATTAATTAAATTAGTCGACGTAGTACAAACAAAATAAAAAGAACTAGATTACCCACACAATGGTGGTAAAAGTCTAATATGGCAATTTAAATTGCATGTAATTGTAGTAATGTACTTTTGGCGAACTATCGTTATCTCTTACTGACATACGCTGAGGTCTCGTCTATCTCTATTGTCCGTCTACGGTATCCGAGAAAACAACTAAGGCTACTCTCCTCCGTTTAGCCGGTGGCCAGTATAGCTTTATGCTATGTCTATAGTCGTAACTCTGTAGTGTCTATAGAAAAAACTACAGTGCCAAATTTTAAGCGATTTGGAGTAAAAAACATTTAAATGACAATAATATTTTTTAATCAATGTTTTTAATTAGCTAAATTAGTATAAAATTTGAACCTATATTTGTTGGGTTACTTTTAGCGATCATGTAACTTTTGAACAACTTGAATGATTTACGATGTTTCATAGCTAAACTAAATTACATTGAATTTATGGTGGTATAGTGAAATTCTCTACCTGGGCCCGGTAGGTGGCGCTGTGTCAGAGTGAAACTCATCGAGCCTCGATCTGGAAAGCGTAGATCGACTGCCGGGCCAGTCTTTAGTTCTAAATAGAATTTTTTTAATGTGTGCAAAACCCTAGAAATAGGCCATAGGTATTTTTGGAAATAAATGCAATTTATTACATACATAACATAAATATCAAAGACCATCACGGTTTTTGTATTTTACTTTTCGTTTAAGACATTTTGCATCCACATTGTCTAACATATCAGAGTCGTTAGATTTTCTCCTTTTTAATAAACCTTCGTCTGCGGTTTGAATTTGTTTTAAAGGGAGTAGTCCAACAGCAAAAGGAATATCACTTTCTAATTTCGAATCAATGTCGTGATTTAAATGGTCCGTATTTTCTTTATTTGCTTCATCATTATATTTATTTAATACGTTATCCCATTCATTTGATTTTTGCTTGATTTGTTCTGTTAAATCATCTACTGTATCTTGATTTTTTGTTTCATCTAAAGCACTTACAATGTTTTTAGATTCACATATTTTGTCGATTATGTTATTGCTTACCTTAATATGGTCCCATTGTAATTCATTTTCTGAATTATCGGTTTTTCCACAATCTGTTTTATTTATTTCACTTACTTCCTTCTGAAAAACTTCCTCTACGTTAAAATCACCATTAGATTCTGATGCCACTTTTTCGTTTTCAGTAACTTTAGTGCTATTTTCCAAGTTAATCTTATCTTCTATATTCATTAAATCTTCGATTAAGTCATCTTTTTCTTGTGCTCTCTTATCTAAACTGTCGTGATCATCAAAATCATTTTTTTCATCATCACTTTGTTTAGAATCGGAAATTAAACAATCAAGGGGATCCTCTTTAAAGTCTGAGCCTTGCGGCAGTTGCAGAGCGAAATCGTAGCAATCCTCGTTTCTTCGCATATCTTCATTGTTCAACGTGTTATATGATTGTGACATATTCTCACCGAGATGTGATATTTTTGAATCTAACAAGGACATATTGAAATTTGTATCGAGAGATGTGCTTGGACAGAGCTGCTCCATGACCCTTGCATCGTTTAACTGTTGATCCTCGTAAAAGTTCTTCACGTCATCACTCATTGATTTGGTAAAAAACTGCATGTCACTGTCGATACACGAGAAATCGTTTGAGGTTACGGGATCCATGTTCGGTTGACTTTCTTGAAGATCATGTCCGAGTACAACGTAATTTTGTTGTTCAGCAAATGATTCTAGATTATCGGGTAGAATTGCACTCAGGCTGTTAATTGCATCTTCGTGACGGTTATATTGCGAGTCTTTGTCATAATTACTACTATTATAATTCTTTGAGGCCATAAGCATCTCCCCTCTCTCTATTGATTTGGACAGGTCATCTATGCTTTTTATTTCGCTAGGATCAGCAACTTTTTCTATTATATTGGGTTGTTCGATGACTTCATATTGTATCTCGCTACTCTGTACCATATCTAAAAGCACTTGCTCGTTTACATTGATGTACGAGCCGTCGCCCGATTCAAAAAGAATTGGTAAATCGGTAGGTAAGCCGGCATTTTTTAAAGCATTTACGTACTGCGACATGGCGGTACTGATACCACTTGTGACAGTTTCGTTGGCCGAATTCGTTGTGCTTGAGCTAGCAAAACTTGGTGTAATAGTTTCATTCATTAGCGAGTCCTTGGAGAAAGGCATCGTCTGCTCGAGGGTGTTGGATGAGATGGATTGGTCCATATACATTAGATCGTTATCCATGTTCAAATAAGTATTTGTGGAAGACTCCGGATCGCAAATGCTATTAACCGCTTGTGATAATGTTACCCGATCCATGTAGTCCTACGAACAAATAATAGGTTTGAATATCATTTTTTTGGGAGCATTTTGTGAAAAAGGCAATAAAAACAGACAGATAAAACAGCTAATAGATACGATTGTGTGCTTCCCATTCATTTGATCGATATAGACAGACAAACGGGAAAGAATTTCGTTGGACCGATTAGTCTATTTCCATCTACCGTAGCGCAAAATAATGGTTACATGTGATTCCATTCGTGAGGGTGTTTTGTTTAGATTAAAATACAAATTCTAATTTATCCGATGACAATGCAAGTCTTATGTTGCTAATGTTATTATTTGATAAGTTATGACTGGTTCATAATTATTATTCGACAGTGAAGATGTCGCGAAAAACAAATTCCTGTCCGTGTATAATATTATTAATATATATGTTTCATAACTCTTTACCTGTAAAAAGTGTATCCAGTTCTCTCCGCTCACCATGCGTATTATGTTAGAGCGTGGTCTTTGCTCGGTCGAGCCGACTCATTCGTGCCGCAACTATAATATAAGTGCAGAATACATCTACTACGTTCATATATATACTATTGTCGTCTCGTTTATTCCAGACGTAGAATATCCAGATCAGTGACGGGAAGCAGTATCAAAGAAGTGCGAAATCTGTTACTGTGATGTTAATCCACCTGCCCAGCGATACTGGTCTCCCTTTAATGGGAGAGGCCCATGTTTTGTTACGGGCTGATAGAAAAGAAGATATAAAACAATTTCATTTTGAGAAGAAGACAGCTACCTGCATGTGCCTCGTCTGCAGATGTTTGAGTTGGTGTATGGTCTTTCGCGAGTCCTGCTCACGACGAAGCAATGCGCGTTCAGCCGCCCTTCCTAAACCACTGGGTCCGTCCCAACCCATGGATCGCTAAAAGTACAAAACGGCTATGGTTATGAGCACAAACAATTATAGCAATTTTTTTTGGATGTTGTATATATGTATCTAGGTCAACGACGGGAAGCAGTATCAAAGACGTAAAAGTTTAAATATTCAAATTTGAAGAAATCCGGTGGGTGACAGACGGTAGGAGTCTATCTATTACGAGAAATACCAGAAAACTCTTACTGTATCCCAATAAATGTATTACCCTATCTCAATCATTCTAGACAAAATACCGAAACCGATGACAGACAGAACTGTTAAAGGTGCGAGACTCCTTCCCAATTGTGGGCATGTGGTGTGTGGAAGGCACTTAATATTATTTAAAGATCCGATCCGATTCAAAACTAACAAACATTATTCGCTTTCAAGCGCCCACAAATATGTTACTATCCCACTTACATATATACTTCATGTTGTATGAGGAGTAATCATCATTTTTCATGCTCACCACTGGATTTCGCATCACTGTGGTGTTGTCTATAAAATGCCAGAAAAATCTGGTTTCCGACAGCGGAAACCATTCTCACCATATATGGTGATATAACAGTCATGTTTCATACGATGTAAAATATCCAGGCCTGCAACGGGAAGCAACGTCCAATGTACGAGACGTCTAGTACACCATAGTACTATAATCATTAATACGTCGAATGTGACGACGAAGACAAATATTCAGTACAGCAGGAGAGGCCTAGGCGAGCTGTGGACTTTTATGGGTTATTAAAGTATATGAAGAAGCTAACTGTCACTTGGTCTAAATATGCGTGTCACAACATATTTTATTTCTTACTAGCTGTGTCCGCGAATTCGCGTTGGACAATTAATTTCTAGTAATTTATTATTATACTTCCCATTTAGGAGCCGTGGTAGGTTAGATGATTAACGCTCGCTGTAAATCTCAGAGTACACGAGCAAACCGAGTTCGATCCCCCGCGGGAACAATGAAATTGTTATTTGCAATTCGAAGTGCTTATTTACCACGTGCTCGGCGGTAAACGAAAACATAATGAGGAAACCTGCATGTCTGAGAAATAAGATAAAAATATTTCGAAGACATGTGAAGTTCGCCAACACGCATCGGGGCAACGCGGCGGATACTTTCTTGCCCTAAAACCCCCTCAGAAACGAGAGGAGGCTTATACCCAGCGGTGGGACGTATATAGGCTGTAAATTTTTTAACTTTCCTCTTTGAATCGGATTTTGTTCACAATTTTATGTTTTTTTTTTGCGCGGAACCCTAATTTAAAAAAAATAAAAGTAGCTTGAGTTATTCCTTATACCTTAAGCTATATGCCAGCGAAAGTCCCGTCCAAATCGGTCCAACCAATTCGAAGATTAGCCGGAACAAATAGATAGACAAAAATTATGAAAATTGTTTTTTGTTAGAAGTAACGTGTATATTTTCATATTCCATATAGTAAAAAGTTGTTATTTTGACATTACAAACAAATATTTAAATTTGTTTTATTTGTATAGTAGACATCGAAGAAGAGAATGAGAGTAATCAGTAATTTTTAAGTTCTTCATTGATTCCAAAGACGAAGTTGCCACAAGGAACTGCAGACAAAGATTCGGTGGTATCCCAATTCGTAAAATGTCGCCTAGCTTTGACTCCAATAGCCAAATATCATCTAGTTCTTGTGATGTTAGTGCTGGTGGTTTTGATTTGGTTAGAGCCAATTTTGTCAATCTTGAATTCAGGAGGTTCGTAAGGACATCTTCGGCCCCTTAACTGACCAGTCAAGAACGGATAACGGCGGAACATATAATTACTGAAATAAAACTTAAATCATAACGGAAACGCGCGGGTGTCGTAAGAAGCGACAAAGGGAAACAAACAGGAGATGGACAGCAGCATCTTCATCTTCAATGGAAACACTGGTCGCCAACCCGCCTGCTGCTAAGCACGCCAACTATTCGAGAGGCCTATGTTCAGCAGTGGCATCAACTTTTCGTAGGGTGTAGTGAATGGATGAATGAATGAGATTTCAACTTACCCTGATGCTTGGTCGACCTCGTCGCGGCCTGATAACGCGCGGTGTATCTGCATAATCGCCGCTTGACGTTGTACCGCTGCCGTTCTCAATGTCGAACGGTATCCGAACCACCATGTCCTGGGTATTTTAGAAGGAAACATTTGAGTACGCAGTTTTAATTTGCCTCAAAATAGATTACATTTCGGTTTATTACACTTGGGAAAGCCAAGGTATGAAATTATATTAAGCGATTTTAGTAGTTCCGAAAGTAGAGCTCGTTAAGTACGAAGTATTAGATGATGTCAGTACTGTACGATTTTATTTTGTCACTAAACAACAAACTGTTTTAACTATTTTAACAGATCCACGATCAATCTTTTTTTAATGAAATTGAATACCTACACACATTAAAATAAGAACCTAACTAGCAAATTGTATAGTTTCAAAGTAGGTATCTACGCATTTATTACGGAATACTAGGTACTATTATTTATTCTGTGATACTAGTTACCTAATGCGTTAGGTAGATCGATGCTCAGCTTATGTTACTTCAAGCACAGAATATATAATGGTACTACTACGTAGAGAAGTTAAACTCTTTTTTCTAATTAATATTTTCGCAATGTATTTTGTTACTATTTATTGACATCCCTTCGTAACAACGGAAAGTCCGCCGTAACGTACGAAAGGGAAAATATGAAAGGTAATACGAACACTCGCGCAGCTATTAAACATCGGCAAGCAGACAGCATCAAAGCAAAAAATAGGTCCAAATAGTAGACTCCTGCCACTCATTTTTATCATAGAATTATCAATTTTCACTAATAATAAAACAACTAAATACCTTTTTTGTCACTAAAATAGTCAAAACATAAGCATGTGCTAATTTTCCCAGTACTAGATGATGCAATAACATGTCAGGTGTGGGGGGGGGGGGTTTGGAGCGAGGGGCAGAGCCCGGCGTTAATCCCGCGTGCTTTACGATAACAAGTTTCAACATAAATTGGTTAGGTACCGAGGCGATCCTGCCGAATAATATTTGGCCGAATATTCTATGTATACATTATAGTAAAATTTTTACCAAACTTTCGGCCGAATATTCGTATTCTGTGAAATCCATATCCGAGCCATCTTTATAAAAAACTAACATTAAATCGCCTACAACGCGCAAGCCCCGACTGCGTATTTCACACCCCAGGTGCGTCGCGAGTGACAGAGGCCTGCTTCAAGCTTTATTTTACTCACAACGGGAGACGGGCAGCAGCATCTTCCTGATATCAACTCAAAATAATAAAATTGCGGTTGCCAACCCGACGGCCCCGCGCGGTAACGATGACGAAATCTCCCCTATGAAGCAATATATGGTAGAGTCATATATTCAGCAGTGGACTTATATAGACTGTAATGGAAGCTTTATTTTAGAGGAACTAAGTATTTTAAATTAATGCTTTATAAAAAGCCACGCGCGATTGAAGAATGGATTTTCAATTCTCTGATACATCGTTGCGGCGGCATCCAAAATAACGACTGTGAAAAGAGTCTACTTTACTTTTGGCTTCGTTGCGTCTAGCTAGAGGTATTAATAAAACGAAAGTTTTTACTCGTAAATGGAATTTGTGTACATTTGATTTTTGTTCATATTTATACATTTATAATGTACTTCCAATTAAACAAACAAAACATGTTGGAAATTTCACGTTTTGATTTTACGAGCTTGGATAATTTGGATATGAGGAAAAACGAACTATGAAAACTATAGGATCCGCCCGTACCAATGGTTCTCAGTAACCCTTATAACATCGATGATCTATTTTAGCTACTAGACTCAAAAAATTTAAAAAAAGTTATGATACGCACCTTGTTCGCCCGACTGAGACTCTCCACTGCCTGACAGGAACTTGAGGATACCGGTAGTGCCGGCTTTGGCTCGAATGTATCCTTAGGTTCGAAATCAAAAGTTAATCACTTGAAGTGGTTAATCGGTGTAGATGATGGTAGAATAAAATGGAATAGATCGTTTTATTCAATTTACAATCCGGTTCCCGGTTGGGAAAAATCCAGTCCTGAGAAGAAGCAGCAAGAAACCCAGCGAGGGTTTTGATGATGCTTTGATCTTCTCTGTCAGGACTAAATTTTTTGGAAGTAATATTTTAGATAGACAATAACTCTGTTTAACCTACAACAGTTTATTGAGTGGAATTGCGACAGGATTGTCACATCTTATCAGGTTGTAATATAATAATATTATGTCTATATCATCTATATAACATAATGTAACTACTGTCATAGTAGGTGTTAATCATGCACCAGCGTTTGTTCGTTTTCAATATCAATAAACTAAAGACAAGAAGCCAACCGCTTAGTGCCGCTGTAAGAATATCCGCTACTGCATGTCGTCCCGAGGGTTGCCATTAGAGGCTACAGAGAAAACAAACAAACCCACAGAAGCCAGCAACTTCTTCCCAATGACAAATATAAACTTAAAAAAACTGCGGTTGCCAATCCGTTTGCCAGCCGTGGCAATTATAGCAGATATCGATTATGAGGCAATCTATGGAGAAGCCTACTATATTCAGCAAGACTGAAAGGCGATAATGAATACAAGACAAGAAGCAATTATTTTTAATTAATTGTTTTATATAATTAAACGTTATGTGCTTTATTTTAATGTACAATATTATAAAAAGTTTACCTGTGTATGCAAGTCGATAAGAGATTGTGGCGGCCGATTAATTACCACAGGCGGCGTAAAAATTGGTAAATCACCTTTAAGTGAGAGTGAAAGCAAAATTATTTAAATTGCAATGTTGCCGGCATTTTACTTATTTTTATAGAATAGGGGTGACAAACGCACACAGTCCACCTGATCCTTTATTCTCGATTAAGGATCAAATTAGAGATGCGTTGTCTCCACTGAGAACCAAAATAAAAAGGATCTCCGGTTCTCTACACTCACCATACGAAATAAAGCTGCATTAAGATAGCAAGCTTAAAAAGTGAGAGAACAGTCATAAGCTTCAATCAAGAGCTTAATGCTGTTAATAGGTATTAGAGCTAGTAACTAGGTATTCAGATTTAGACAGAGTTTCACAATTGTGGATCTTTTGTGACATCATTTAATTCAATTCTCAGCCCAGTATTGTCGTAATTCGGGATCGAGTTTGTGATAGGATGCTCGGGTGCTTGGCATATTTAACTCATCCTTATAACAGATAGTAAAATAGGACTCATATGGTAAAAGGATGAATGTAACTACTGACTAAGCCTGAGTACAAGGCGTGCGGCGTAGTGATTCAGTACTATACTACAAGTGCGTTTTTTGTTGAGCAGGCTAAAATACGCCTCGCTCTGCTAAATCATGTCACTAAGTTTCTACTTTAACTTTAAATAAATACTAGTTATGTCGGGTAAGTTGTTGCACAAAAATAAAAATAAATAGATAACGAATAAGGACATTGCCAAAAAGGCAAGCTAAAACTAAAAGCGAGTGATGATCTCCCATTTAGATTTAGATGTAATAAATTAATCTATTGGAGAGGCCTAATGTTCAGCCGCGTCCTTCTTAACCGGCGGTCACAAGGATCGCTTTTCATAAATTCAATGGACTAACTTTTTATCCTACAACTTTGTTTATAGAAATTATTCTATCGTAGCGATATTTATTTAACTGTTAATACTGAAAAACCGTGTAGTTGCAGTGTAAGAATATCCAATAGCCCATATCATCCCGTGGGTGGCGGAAGAGGCGACAGAGGGAGATCAGGAGATGGTCAGCAGCGTCTTCCTAATAATGACAAAAATAAAAAAACTGTGGTGTCTAACCCGCTTGGCTAACCATAGAAAAGAATGATTTTTATTCAATATAGATTGTATCGCTCAATAGAATTTTTATGTAGTTATGCGTTTTGCTAGTTGCTTACTTTTTTATAACATTGGGTGACAAACGCAACACAGGCCACCTGATTGTAAGTGGATGCTGTGGCCCATAGACATCCACATTTATCCTCAACTATGGATCAAAATGCAAATGCGTTGTCACCCCTGAGGACTAAGATAGAATGCTTCGATTCCAGTAAAAAGGGGATATATAAGGCGATAAAGGGCTTCTCTACACTCACCATACGAAACACAGCAGCATTATTACGCTGCTATTTTACGCTCGTGATCTGTGAGAGCGTGGTCCTGCTCCGGTCGAGCCGGCCCATTCGTGCTACAACTATAATGTAGCTGCAGTGTGGCCGATAAAAAGGTTTTTCCCTTGATGTCAGTATATTTATATTTAAGTTTTGGTTATATGGTTGATATAAATATAATGTTTGCTAACTTACTGTGTTTTGTGATTCCTAGACCTTCCTTTGTCACTTTAGAAAGTCCTTTGATCTTTAGAAATTGCGCAGCCGCAACTAATTCATCTAAATTTTCTTCTAAGCATTGCGTTTTTCCGCAATACATGAATTCTACCAGAGACTTAAGAACACTGAAACGCATTTTTAGAATAATCAGCGGTTCGCCGGTCTGTTTTTGTAATACTTCCTGATAAAAGATTCAAAATTTTATGATTAAAGTTTGTAGTTCATGATATGTTGAATAAAAATCGTTTAATTTTGTAATATTACCTGGAAATATGCACTACTAGCTGCTAGAACTGCTTTGTGGACTCGCAAAGTATGAGAACTACACATAAGTGTCATATCTACTAGAGACTGCATTTGCAATAGTTTACCAAATCTAGACATTAAGTGTTCTGAATAATCTTCATAATGTAAACTATACCGTATTGGTGCCATTCCAAGAGAAAAATAATTATATAATGTGCATGCGGTCGAGTTTCGGTAAAAAATATTTTCACTTGACGTATCGGAATTTGATAGATTTAACAAAAGAAAAACGAAAAATCAATATGTTTTTTAAATATAGCTAATGGAATGTGTTCTTGTTAAACCAGTGTTAAAAAATTATTAATTTATTTAGGCGACAGAAACGAAAAAAAAACCTTTATGAAATGAAAATACACATAATATCATGATCGTTATTCAATATCATTTTGATAAGTCAATTATTGTTATTATGTACACGTATTACGAAATAAAACAAAAAGAAGCGTAATAACGAGTGAAGTCAAAATGGATGACGTTTATATTTTTTAATTTTTTACGTTGTAATGAAAAAACGAGTAGGCTTAGGGACGGTATTTTACACAATAAAACAGTCAGAATTATTTTATTGGATTGTTTAATTCTTTAAAAAATACAGAAAAAATAGTAAATGTTAGAAAATGAATTTATTACAAATTTGTATTCGCCTTGGATACTAAATGGATGAATAGAAGGTACATATTTAAAAAAACGTAAATGACAAAAACTTAGTAGGTACTTATAATTACAACAGATTATAACTGTAAAACGTATTCTATCACAGACTAATTAAGTACTGGAAATTCAATTATACATAATATAATACTTAGATATAATATTATTATGTCACAATATTTTTAAATGCCATATTTGTAGTTTTATTAGACATTCAGATCACGTATATACTTCAATTAAATAAAAATACTAAATAGAAAGAAATATTGTAAAAAAAACAGTGATTAATCAGTAGGAATGCATCAATTTATTCATAAGGCACTTGGAACATATACAGAAATAATAGCCAGATGTGAAACTTAACCACCTGATAACGATTAAATGATTATTTTATAGTAAATAAAGAACTGTGATCTTGATAGTCGAATATAATCACACTCTGAAAATCTACTACTAATATAAATTAGCATTTTAAGAACTACAAAATTAACAAACAGTTTTATAGAATCTAATCACATTTAGTTTTATGAAATTCGCAGTTAACAGATACTTAATTCGATTTTATTTATGTAAAGAGGTATATTAGCAGCTAATGCGCGATAAAATTATAGAAAAGCGACGGAGTTAGAGCGATACGTAAAATAACACACTGTTTGTTTACGTTGAATACACACGTTTGTTTTGAATACTGTAAGCATTATGTCACAGAGGTACATATCCATTACGAAGCTAAATATTGTGGCAAATATGATAGCAAAAATGTATCTGGTATCATCACGATTTATCCATGCAGAAAAAGAATTGAAAAATACAAATTTGTAACACTTCCAATACTTTTAGTATCGTTTTAGATATTTAACTACCTAACGTTTTACTCTTTATCCTTACCTTTCTACAACGAAGCTCATAGACGCTGTGGCACAGCCGCGAAGCGTTCGTGTCGTTTTATACGACTTTTGTGTAATGAAATACTTTCTTATTAATATCTGAGATAGAAATATAGAATTTTAAACAAAACGTATCTGCCTATACTTACCGCTTAATTGGTATAACGCAGATGTTTATAATAACAAAAAAGGTTATTAAAATAATAGCAAAGGACAATGGCGAACTCATACAAAAGTTTGCTTGAAAATTTTGTAAAAATATAGTTTGAAATCCTGAACAATTTTTTCTCCAATCATACTACTGCAGGAAGTCAGGAATCAAAGATATACGTAGTTTGAACAAAATTCACATCAGACTAGGCTAAATGGTCCAAATAAATTGGTTCCAGCTTGACATCGACTTCTAGGACAACCTATACATAGTAATTAATAGCATAAACGGAATCCTAAAATAACGCATTAGTATATTCAAAAGAGTCGTGTGAATAAAATACACATCAGAATAGGCTGTATGGTATAAAACCTTTGTCTGCCTTAATTGGCGAATCGTAACAACTATAACTAGTCAATTTTGTTTTAAATAATGTATGATGATTTTTCTTCCAGACTTTGATGAGCTAAAACCCCGATTAGATAAAACATAGTAATTATTTTATTGATACCTGTAACGGTGACATAAGTAGACACTTAATAATTTTTCACCATTGTCCTTTTATGCATTTATCTTTGTTTGTAGGCACCTATTTATAAATTGCATTTTTTGCATTTAGAACTAAGTTCTTTGTTATGTAGTAGCTTCGTGTGGTATGCATGCGATAAAATATGGTTTCCGAAGCGATAACATAAAAGCGCACTGAAAATAAAATTCAGGCAAAGAATAAAAACATATTGATAACAATTTTATAAACTTCGATTACCTAATATCTAGACAGCATATTTACTTATTAATTATATATAATTTATATTTAATATTAATTACATCCAATGTACTTTAATAT
>DWHP01003128.1:0-13698 GCA_018247895.1 Parnassius honrathi
CTTTTTAAGTGCACCTCATAATAATTGTTTCTATATGTATTTAGTTGTTAAGCCTTATTAAATAAAATAAAAAATTAATATAAAAAAGAATTTTAAATAACACCTTGGTATTATTTATTTATGTATTACTTGTAATCAAAGAAAACCATATGCGGATTATGGTGACTGGTTTATCGATAAAAAATATCGACATAGTTCACGCCCTACGTTGCTTACGCATTTGGACAGCGGCAACAGTGTATCGACACGTGTACAATTTGATGGTATGCGTAAATGCAATGAACACAAACACAGATGCTGTTGTGTGCGTTTATAGTAACAAGATTTAATTTTGCATTTGTAGTTAAGTACACAGTTGTGTGTTTTTCTTGCACCCCCCTGATGTTGACAGAATTTTTGTTTAGGAATTAACGCGCATGGCCTTTCCAGTTGGTTTAATACTCAAAGTCTAAAACCCAGTCAACGCAAAACTAGGCACAAGGGAGAACAGTGAGCTGGAGGTAGGGAAATGTGGGATAGAGCAACGGTTGACTTCATGGAGAAAGAGGGACTCCTTAAGATAAAATCTTTCTTCCAAAAGCGGCCTTTCCGGTCGAGTCTCGACGGTTCAACAAAAACTGAGATTGACTTCATAATTACGACTAGACGGCAACTATTCAGTGATGTCTCAGTGGTCGCGAGGGTGACAATTGGCAGCAGTCACCAAAAGGTTAGAGGCATGGGCGGCGCAAGGCGTGGGCGACATGGGATACCGCTTATGGTCTCACGGCCCAAAGGGTCCCCCCCCCGAAAGATCAAAGAATTTTCATTGCAGAAAAATATTAAGCTAGAACGATGAAAATTCAAGATATCTATAATACTCGTGCCTGTGCTCTCTGCAATTAACACAAGTTTACTTTAAAAGTGGTATAGCTAAAAGCAAAAAAAAGCCACCTGGGTTTGATCCCCGCTAGCACCAATGAAATTGTTAGCTGCAATTTAAGTACTGATTTACCACGTGCTCGGCGGTGAAGGAAAACATCGTGAGGAAACTTGCATCCGTGTCTGAGAAATAAGAACAAAAAAATATTTCGAAAACGTGAAGATCGCCAACACGCATTGGGGCAGCACGGCGGACTTTTCCTTGCTCTAAAAACCCTCTCAGAAATAAGGGGGAGGCCTGTGCCCAGCTGTTGGACGTATATGGGCTGCTACTCTATTGTAATATTTGGCGGTAATGCAATGGAATGGGAAATATCGCGCTAGATAGTAGATATCTAGCGCGAAATTTCCCATTCCATTTGCTGTACGCTAAGTTCACACGACTCAAGTCACAACGATATTACTCAAGTCAATTAGCTTGTCGTAGGTTACTATGAAGTGATCGTCGTGTTTTGTCTAATAAACAATTCGTCGAAGTTATTTCTGGTGTTATGCTGCAATTCATCCAAAAAGTTAGTGTGGTTGACGAAGCAGAATAGCATGTGTGTGTCGTGTGAGACAAAAATTATTAGAATTAAACAGCTCTGCTTATTTAGGATAAGCGCAATCCACTAATTGCCTTTGAGTATTAAATAATTGTTTAAAAAATATAAATAAATTAGAAGTGGAAGTTGAAGACCAATAGTGTCAGCGACATTGCTGGCGACAAGATAGACATTATTCTGATCAAGTCCTGGCTTTCAATCTGAACGAGATTAGAATAGCTATATTTTTTCATATTTTTTAAAAGAATGTTAGCAATGCTATAAACATTACTAATATTCCCCTTAACCACTCGTGGTAAGCTTAAATTGCTTGTGTTACGAGTGGCTCACGCCAGTAGTCGAATGGTGGATTTGAACCCACGATCTTTTTGATTTCGCGGTCCGCGCTCTGCCATTAGGCTACCGTCGCTTTTTTATATGTTTTAATCAGTTTGAAAAAGGACAATAACTTACGTCTACGTTCATTTTTCGTTAAAGCTTATACAGTAATTTATTTTGACCAAAAAAAATTATTTTAACAACATATTGTATTCATTCGACACGAAACTCTTCATTAGCTGAATTTTTACTTTTGCTTAACTTAAAGTAAGAAAAAATTTTTGGGACGGATGATAAAGATTTCAAATAGGGTGCCATTTTCCGATTTAGCAATATTATTAAACAAAAATAAATATTACATTTGAATTGCAGTTATCATTGTGTTATTTTTTTTATAAATTAAGGGCAAGCATGCATCTCACCTTGATGGAAAGTTACTACCGCCGCTTTTGAAGACTTGCAACACCGGGGAAATTGCGGGTGCGTCGCCGGTCTTTTCTTGTATCACACTCTTGACCTAATAGGAGAGTTAAGTATAGGTTTAAAAATAACAAAAAGTGCATTTATGTTTGCTTACTCACTTATGTACTATAATCTCGTCGTAAATCGATGACTAGTCGATGTTTGAAGTCGGAATTTGACCGGTATTTGGTCCAGAAGACGTCAATGTTAAGATTCTGAAAGTTTGGAAGGATGTTGGTACCTAATCACGTATAAAAAGGTTTAAACTTTGGATGCAATTTGGCACAGAAACGGTCCAAATCACGGATCATCGTGGAAAAAAGAGTTATTGCGGGAGAATGCACAGGAGTTTTCATTTTTCACGCAATTGAAGTCACGGGCACAAGTTCGTGTTTATTTTTTAAACATGTCCAAACATGGTGGCATATTCACTCCGCGATCACAAAGAACTATTTCATTATTAATATGCTTGTCATGACAAAATCATATTTTAGGAAATATTAATTACCGACAGCGATATTCATATGAATAGGTATTGATTTTTTACGCTCTTTGGTTAAGAATTTGTGAGCAAAACGTTTGTTTTCTATTTAATAATATTGAACTTAAATCATTCAATTAATTGCGTTTGATTAAGATCAACTTTGTAAGGATTCAAAAGGACTTCACTTCGACAATTCAATACACAAAAATAAACAAACAAATGAAACTGATTATGGAAATCACATCAAATAATATTATAAGTTAAAAAATAATATTAATTGTAAAATTCCCGTATACGTTGTTACGAAAAACGAAAGAAAGTTTTTCTAATCTAAACCATTTCATTAATAATATTATCGTAAAAACCATTTTATTTCTGTCGTTAATTTTTTTGTTAAAAGATTACTTCAAAGAAAATTATGATAAGGATTTTAAGGATTAGCTCATTTTAAAACTCAAATTGTTATAAGTTCTCGTCTCCTAAAGATAATCTTGATTTTTATTATGTAAGTTTCTTTATTTTTAACGCATTTTCAACTTACATAAGAACAAAAAAACACGAGTGGTAGTTTCCAAAATAAATCCAAATAGGTAATCAAGTGTAGTGTTACACTCATCTAAATACACACATAGTCCAGAAATACCTAATTGGCTACTGGAACAAAATCGATTTTATGTCAACCGTTATCAAAACTAAATGGATTAAAAAGTTGGGCAGACTGGTTCGACTGGTTTTTCAGTATATTTGGAGTTACCTTTCTTTAAAATAAATGATGTCCCACAATCGTATTTCTCTTGTATTGTGGAGCAAGTTAACAAAGCTAAAATAATCATTTGTTGTCAAATACTTGCTCCGTAATGTTAAGCCACTGGGCCATGAAACCGTTTAACCATCAGTATAAGCCAGTACATAATGCAGCATATTGATGGTGCTCCATCATCACGTTAATGCAGCACTATATACTGTCCACGGCTGCACTACACTAGAAAGCGACTTACAAAATTAAACTATTAATATAAAGTATAAGCCGTTTTTGAGAAACGAAATGGAATTTAATAATTTCCATGATGTAATGTATTTCGTTGTTGCCAGTCGATGTTAAGACATAGTCTATAGAATTTAATTTAAATTAAAGCCCCCGACTTCAGAAGCTGTAGTGTGTAAATTATGTTACTATACTTTTTAGTTTTTTGAAGTCGGCTTTTACTTTTTATTTAAAGTTAATTTTTTTGACCATTTTTAGTTAAGCCACGCTACAGCAATATTATGTTTCTAGCACGAATAGGTAGGCTCGAAATGTTAAAGACCACGTTCTCACAGAATACCAGCATAAAATAGCAACATAATGCTACTGTTTCGTACGGTGAGTTTTAAGAATCGGAGACCCTTTTTATAGGAATTGAGACATTCGATCTTAGTCCTCAGAGCTGAAAACGCATTTACATTTTGATTCTTAAATGAAGATAAATTTTCATGTCAATGGTCCACAGTATCCACTTACCGTTAGCTGGACTATGTTCTCGATTGTAACCTCATTCTACAAAGAAACAAGAAAGAACACGAGCTTAGGGTATAAACTAGAATATCGTCAAAATTACGTTAAGAAGTCGTCTATCACGCAGAAAAATTCCAAGCGTAGCCCTCTTTATACATCGTTGACATCCTTGAGCTTACTCATACTCTAATGGAATAAAAAGTCAGTTAGTTTATGGATATTTATTTATAATATACGTTCATTTCGTACGCCATTTTCGTGTAAATGTTATTATGTTAAGTTTTGAATTTTTCTGGTGTTTAATTAGTGTTTCAGTATAGTATTCTATTATAAAAGTGCAGTAAAAGTTTAACGTAAATAAATTCCAGTAATATATATAAAAATAATAGTGATTTTCACGCTGCCGACATGCGCTTGGTATGTATTTTTTTGTTATTAAAATGCAATAAAATCTTTTTTAATGAAGTAAAACCTGACTTTTGCTTAGACCACAGGATAGAGAATTTTGTATAAATTTTATAATGCCAAAATTCTTGATAGATAAATAGTCTCTAAATATAAGTTATAATGGCTTAAATTGCCGTGGGTGGGTGCGGTCGCATGTAACCGCTCGGGATATGCCGGACGCATGCGACTGCATGGGATTTTGATGGGGATTGAAGGGTTAATAGAACAAATACTTGTTTGTCGTATGCATCTGCTCTTACGAATTGTTGCCCGTCAATTGAATGCCTCTAGGTTTGCCTTGGGGCAATAATCAATGTATTTTTGTTCAAGGTGTAAGGAAATTTATTATAAAAAAATGATCCGCCTCGGCTTCGTACAGTCAATTTCGTGATCTTGATAACAATAACAGCACCACCTAACGGGTCCAATTGTGAATCTTTACCATCCACGGACCTACTCAAACACACTCCAAAATTTTATCAAAATCGGTCGAGTCATTTTCGAGTTTTTGCGGGACTAACGCACGGCAAATACTGTATCAACCTTATAAAAATTTAATAAAACTGTACCACAGACTAGATAACCGTTACACAGTATTTAACTGTGAATAGCGGTAGACTATTTAGTAATAAGAACAATTCAACAAAAGTTTTTATTACGAATGTAGGCCATTAAATATTTACATACGAAAGGTAAAATCTCGCTCAATCGCTACTGAATTTTTGAACCAAGTTCAACTTTATCTTACGACTTTTAATAATTTATAACTTACTTGAAACTTTCTATTTTATTATTTTAAAATTGACTTACTTTTTTATAAAATGTCTAATCCCGCACGGAACAAGTTTTAAGACAAGGCTTATTTGTAAGGCCTACAATAATTGTTCTGAGAACACAAACACAAGGACACACCGACAACCAGAGATGTACGAGTCCAAAATCCAAAATCATAATCATAATAAGACAAAATCGTATTTCATACAACCGTAGTTACCGACGGAGATATTTATATGAATAGGTGTTGATTTTGTACGCTCATTAGTGTAGAATTAGTGAGCAAAGTTTGTTTTTCATTTAATAATATTGAGCTTTAATCATTGAATTAATAGTGTGATCGTAAACAACTTTGAAAGGTTTCAAATAAGCTTCACTTCAATAACAGAACTAACAGAAAGAAACATAACATGATAAACTAATTATGAAAATCGTATCAAATAATATAAATAATTACTTTCGTAACATTATCGTAAAAATCATTTTATTTCTGTGAATTTTTAAATGTTTTCTTAAAGATTACTTCAATGGAAAATATAAAAAATGCTTTAAGGACTACTTCGTTCTAAAGCTCAAATTGCTAAAAGTTCTTGTCGCGTAAACATAATCCTGACTTTTATTTTGTAAGGTTCTTTATTTTAAGCACATTTTCAGGAAACAAAATAACTTTAAAAAAACAATGATAGCTTACAAAAATGTATATACCTATATTAATTGTATTATATAAATTAAATACCTTTATACACTCCTTTAAACATACACGTAGTCCAAAATTTATAATCCACTGCGGAACAAAATTGATTTTATGTCAACCGTTTTTAAAACTAAATAGATTTAAAAATTGCGTAAATAGACTGGGTAAACCATCGGCAGTACATTTTTGAGAAAATACACCATTTTATACCTACATGTTTCATTAAAATTGTAGTTTTATTATTATAAAACAAATTTGATTAATGATTTCTCTTGTATCTTGGAGGCAGTTAACATACGTAAATTGCTCAAGAACAAACATACAGGCCAAGAGCAATATGCGGAACAAATAGTTGTATGCAAAAATTTGTTCCGTTCGGAATTTAAGTCCGCTGCCCTCTGCGCCACAACTCAATGCTAAGTTGATGCACCATGGAGTCGTCATACCTCAGCCTCATCAGCAGAGGTACACATACACAACATAATGCTGCTTTATCGATACTGTCCCATCATTATGTTAATCAAGCATTATGTATTGTCCACGGCTGGACTACAACTTAGAAAACGATTTACAATTTTTTTATCTGGATTTACTTATATTAGGAAGCAAAAGCCGACTTTAAAAAACTTAAATAAATGTAATATTTTCCGCATAACCTCATTTAAAGTGAAGTTTTGAAAATATGGTTCGTTTTCAGTGAATGAATATCAAACTCAAATTAGCAACTAAAATATTGTCTAAAAATTTCCCCATCCTATGGAGTGCAATATATGGTTATTCTCATTACACATAACATCAAAGAAACTACGAGCATAGCAATCTTCATAGCTCACTGAGCGTCCTTGAGCTTTCTTATACGGCCAACAGTGAAAGACTATATCTCAGATCAATAATAACATATGGATACTGGTAACTAAAAGAAATATTATTGCTAGGTAATCGACTTTAGTTTTAAAACTAATCTAATTACATGGATGAATTTGATGATTTTTAACAAGTTTGCTGATATCAGTTTCCATTTTACCCAAAAAAAGTCGTAAGTTGCCGCGTTCGAAAACATGCAAACGATTTTTTTTTAGTGAGCAGCGTTGTCATAGCACTAAATCCACGTTTACACAAATATGACGATAGGAATGCCAACAAATTCATTGGAAGATAGACTACAATCCAGGGTACAACTGCGGGATTGACATTTGTAGCAAGATTCTTGGTAACCATTTTTGAATTTAATTTCTATTTCCTCGTTCGTTGTCAGATCTATAAGTTCTTCTTCCAGTAGGGTTGATACTGCTAAGTTGACATTTGAAAAAGGATCTAATACCCAGTCTGGTATTTAAAATCTCAAAACGTCCTGGAATTTTTCACTGTACTCACCGCGGAGATTTTCCAAATGTTGGAAGTAGACAAGCAAGTCGTCGTTTTTGCAGGATACTGATAAATTGGGAAAATTATGTAACTCACGTCTGCCGATATTCTTCTTGTGTAAGAGCAGCTTGGCTACGAAAGCAGCAAAGACATTTTTTGTTTTTATTAAGTTCAAATCATTTATTATATATAGATTGAAACAGTTTAAATTTCTATCCAAATGTTGTAATGTATTACGCAATATACAGCAAGCATATCTGGAATTTTGTGATTTAAGTACACTTTGAAGACTTTTTGACACCCCGTCATAGCTGAAGCGCTATCTGTAGCATCTGACATAATATTCTTTAAGGAAATTCCTTTTCCAACACAAAAATTTTCCAGTGTTTTAAACGGTTACGGTTTCTCCTTCTGTGTCTGTCTCTAAATTGCTAGCAAATAATAGTTCTTGACATATTTTCTCATATTTAATAAACCTCGCGTAAGATAGCAACAATGCTTCATTATTTGGTAAAGTGGACTCATCCAGCTGAATTGAACATTGACTTGTCTTCAGATGATTGCACAATGACTCTTCAATGTTTTCAGCCATTTCATCAATTCATCTTTGCACAGTATTATTTTTCCCTTGAGTCTTGTTGCCGACAACGTTTTCGTTTAGGACATTGTTTAGGTGGTGAACCAGGATCCAACCAACTTGCTGAACACTTGTAATTATCAAACAGTGTCCATTTTTCGTAGTAGGTAATAATGCAGTTCAAAAGTGTCATTGTCAAGGCAAAGTCAGAGCACATCGGCAGAATTGGCGAGAAACTAGTTCGTCTTCCGTCACGAACACGTGCTTTCTGGTATCTTGCCAAGGCTGTCCAAGGAACTTCTGTCAGCCATCTCTCCCCTCTAGGCATAGTGAGGACGACTCACTGGCCTATGCCGCAAAGGACAAAGCTGAACTCGACTCTTGATGACTGGGGAAACACACCGTCCGACCATCCCGCAGTGTTATTACTCCATACAAGATGTCATGTTTACGCAACGCTCAGTTCGTAAAGCACTCCTCTCCCTGGACGTCAACAAGTCGAGTGGGCTGGATGGCATCCCCCCTATTGTGCTGAAGACGTGTGATCTGAAGTTGGCACCGATTTTAACGTGTCTTTTCTGATACTCCCACTCCCTCGGCGTAGTCGCGAAATAATGGAAGGCAGCCCTCGTGCAACTGATCCCTAAAAAAGGTTACCACTTTGATCCGTCCAACTATAGGCCTATCGCCATCATCTCCTTGTTCTCAAAAATAATGGAATCCATTAATAACAACCAGCTCATGCGGTACCTTGAAGATCACCAGTTGGTTACTGACCGCTAGTACTGTTTCCGTTGGAGTCGCTCGGCTGGTGATCTTTTGGGTTACCTAACTCATAAATGGGTGGAGGCAGTGGAGTCCAACGGAGAGGCGTTCGCCGTTAGTTTGGATATAGCGAAGGCCTTCGATCGGGTTTGGCACAAAGCGCTTCTTACGACGTTGTCTACCTATGGACTACCCGAGAGATTGTGCAATTGGATCACTAGTTTTCTTGCAGATTGGAGCATCAAGGTCGTAGTAGACTGTGCACGCTACGATTACAAGCCCATTAACGCTGGTGTTCCACAAGGCTGCGTGCTATCAGTAACATTGTTTCTTCTGCATATCAATGACATGTTGCAAACCTGCAACATTCATTGCTATGCAGACGACAGCACTGGTAATGCTTTATACACTGGCTGTGCCAATATTTCTCGGGAAAACGTCGTAGATTATCGGGACAAACTTATGTCAAACTGTGAAACTTTGTTGAACAAGGTCTCGGACTGTGGGCAACTAAATCTAGTCCAGTTTAACCCTCAGAAGACACGAGTTTGCGCGTTAACCGTTAAAAAGAACCCCTTTGTCGTATCTTCTCAGTTTCAAGGCACTCCCCTTGTCGCCTCAGCCAGTATCGGAATTCTCGGCGTCGACATATCGAGTGACATGCAGTTTCGTGGTCACTTGGAAGACAAGGCCAAATTGGCCTCTAAAAAGCTTGGCGTGCTCAGCAGAGCGGGATAGTATTTCATGCCAGCTCACCGCCTGCAACTTTACAAGGTACAGGTTCAGCCGTACATGGAATACTGTTCCCATCTCTGGGCCGGGGCTCCGTAGTGCCAGCTCCTTCCATTCAATCGCATCCAGCGCAGAGCTGTTCGAATCATCAGCGACCGAGCTTGCGTGCGGCCTGACTCACTGGCACTGCGGAGAGATGTTGCATCTCTTTGTGTATTTTTTCGCATCTACTACGGGGAGTGCTCTGAGAAATTGTTCGGACTAATTCCAACCGCACAGTTTCATCATCGCATATTGCGACAAACATCGCGATACCATCCATACCATCTGGATGACTGGTGGGTCACCACCGTGCGATTTGAAAGAAGTTTTCTTCCTCGCTCAATTTACTTGTGGAATCGACTACCACCAGAAATTTTTCTGGACCGAAACAACTTAGGGACCTTCAAGAAAAGAGCCTATTCCTTTTTAAAAGGCCTGCAACGCATCTACAGTTCTCCTGGTATTACAGTTGTTCATGGGAGGCATTAAATACTTACCATCAGGAGAGCTGCACGCGCGTTTGCCCCTTCTCCTATAAAAAAATATTTCTGCCGCTGGTTTATGAAGCACAGTAGTTATATATTCTTTATTTCCGGTATAATAATTCTCCGATGGTGTTTAACCTGTTTGAACAATTAACAAAGAGATATTGTATGAAGCTCGAAGTCCGTCATCGTCTTGCTTAGCAGCCACCGAAAAGTTTTGATACACTTGACTGAGCATTATGTTTCCTTTCCAGGTCTTGAAAATAGCCTATATTTTTGTCCTTCTTATCTGGATGCATTTTATTCAAATGATCTTAAGGTCTTGAAGGCTTTATCGCTTCGTTTAAAAATGTTTTGAACAAATCATTTCTCGAATCAATTGTCGAATTTTCTATGAATCCATATTTAATATATTCTGCGTTATATTGCCGTCTCTTCGTTTTGCTTCCGACATGGCTTTGTTTTAACAAATATGTAAATAAAATGTTGAACTCAAATATTTGTTTATAGATTGCGCGCGAAACCATTAATAAAAATATAAAAATTATTACGAGCACACGACTAGCACGATTTTGTATAGAATTTAAATACAGCATGCACCGACAGAAATAAGACACATACGCACATCTCTTTCGACGCTCAATCGTATTGAGTAAGTTAAGACAAATACCGATGAACCAGCTGAATGCTACCGGATCGAACCAAGCGTAAACAAACGCTTCGATCGAACCAATCGAAGCGTTTGTTTACGCTCGATCCACGCCAGTCTCGAGCGGGGAACCAGTTGATGGTGGGTGGCTCGTGGAGAGATTCGCCTGCTCCAGCGCGCTGCCAGACAGTCTGGTTCAAGCCGCGTCTGGATGAAGCGGCGCCCGCCGCGTCGATGAGTTAAATCGAAATCGTTACAACGCGCACTACGTTCGCCATCGTGTTGTTATTTCGTTTATATACGTGACAACGAGGCCTTTCTTTGAGATTGAGTGATTAATTTGACTTCACTTGCTATTAATTTTTGTCGACGAGTTACTTGAGCGGCTTTTTTGATATCGAACTAAATAATTTGGATTGTAGTCTGGAAGAATCGATTGTGCGCGGCTCCAGTGTCGTTTGTAGGTCGCGAGCTACATAATAATAGTTGCGTCGCCGCTTCCTGCGTTGTCGTATTAATTTGATATCCTAAAAGGAAATTTTGCTTTGTCGGTGGAACACCAAACTTTGTGACCCGGACAAAGAAGGTCGCGTTACTCTTAGACTATAGTTTTGTGCTAAGTGACGTTAGACTGGAGTTTGGATAACAGAAGCGGCTTTCGGGAGTGAGTGCATCCCTTGAAGCAGGGCAACGACAGTGGGTGTTGCCGCTTACACCGGTGACATCAGCTCACATATGATACACTTTCTTACACTACACGCACACTACCTATACATAACTCTGTCGTTGCCTTATGGTCGACACCACTCCAGGTAAGTTGGTTTGCTTGCTAGTCATATGTATAATAATTCCCCATAGGCCATTTTGGGCCCTCCCCTCGTGTTGCTCGTCGAGTTGGTTACTCATGGGCCCTAACCTAGTTGACCTTTGTCAGGGAAACTCAGGGCCGTAACAGTATCAGTCTGATGAAATGTATCTGTAGAACTAGAATCAAGAAAATAGTCGGGTGAAGATCCAGATTCTCTGGCATCATCCGGAGGATCTGAATCCTGTTCAATATCTTCCATCCCCAGTAGATAAGCTGGCTACGAATAATAACAAACACTTAAGTACAACAATTAGTTTAAAAATAAGGAAAATATAGCTATTCAAATGAAAATAAAGCCGTTACTTAAAATTTTTCTGAGAAAATTTATCAAACCCGTGCGCCAATCACCATAACAATAAAACCCGCACACCTCCCTCTGATAGGAGGTATGTTTATAGGACTATAAAACAGTATATGTGCCTCTCCTTCCATTTACTCTCAAACTGCTGAATATTTCTTTATCGAAATAACTCCCAATCACGTAAAAATGCTACTGGCAGTCTTTTACAGTCCTAACATGCATCTGATTTCTGTCCCATTTACGATCATATATTCTTATGGGAGTTTTCAACACCTGCCTTATTAAAAATGATTCTCGATCCAAAAACCTTCTGACTTTGTTATCGCCCTTAAACCTTCTCACTCTCCCCCTTCAGATAACCCATCACTTCCCTTTCTTCTCCTGATAGATTCATGTCTCATGGACAAACTGCCTCTTAATCTACCTCAACCTCCCTTATCGTCTCCGTCCGCTTATACAGAAATCCCAATCCTTGTTTCTTCGTAATTATAAGGGTATAGATCTGTAGTCATTGCAGCGTGATGTAAGTAATGTTGATTGGATACCTATTGTCGAAAATGCTAATATTAATGATAATATTTGCAAATTAAATGATATAATTTTGAAGGTATACTATACTATAAGCATGCCCCGCCCAAACGTGTGAAGATAAAGTGTAACCCTGCACCATGGATCACACGTGATATAAGGGAACTAATGGGCCAAAGGGACAAAGGTAAGCAAAGGCTTGAACGTTTCCTATCGGAAAATAAATTAAATCGTTTTAAGTTTTTACGTAACTGCTGCAGTCGTTTGTGTCGGTATGCCAAAAAAACGCTACTTTTACAACTCTCTCCGTAATAAAAATTCTACTGAGATGTGGAAGTTTCTTCATTATATTGGTGTGGGCAGGTCTCCGATTCTAGATTACAATGACGTTAAAGTAAATGATCTAAACAAACACTTTGCTACTCCTCCTATGACTTTAGATCCTTACGTCAAATCAAACACACTACTCGCATTGTCGGGTATACCGGAACCACATGCTTCCCCTTTACAGCTTTCTCTTGTGACGGAGGAAGATGTCAAAAAATCCATCCTAGTCATATCTTTAAATGCTGTTGGTAATGACGGTCTATGCTCGAGGAGGATTTTGCCAGTTCTACCTTTACATATTCCTATTCTCACTCACATATTGAATTCTTCCATATTATTCTCATTTTTTCTTTCAGTTTGGAAACAATCATATATAATTCCTCTGCCCAAGATTTCTAATCCTTCTTTTCTGTCCCATTTTCGTCCCATATCTATTTTTCCCCTTTCTTACTAAAATTATGGAACACATTATCCATAGTCAACACTCCGTCTTCTTATCGTGTAACGTTGCTTTCCACATATCAGTCGATCTTTCGTCGTGGACACAGCACTATTAGTGCTTTAATTAAAGTAACCGATGATATTCGTTGGGCTATGGACAACAAATCTCTCACACTTTTAGTTTTTCTTGACTTTTGCAGTGCTTTTATCTCAATAGATTTTGGTATTCTTCTCCGGATCATAGAATATATCAACTAAATCAGTTTCTGATGAATAATAATCACTACATTAAGGTGTGTAGTGGATTTCTCAAATGATTTAAATATTCAGCTCAATCCCAACACGATTCTGAATATATAATCGACAACTAGTCTTCATAAAAATATTATACAAAACAAAGCCCGAATAAGTCGAATCGAAACTTGCCACTTCGTAGCAAATGTATGCAATTTTTGTAAAATTAAACTGGTATCACTGC
>DWHP01003129.1:0-13697 GCA_018247895.1 Parnassius honrathi
CACACACACACACACTCACACACACACACACACACACACACACACACACACACACACACATACAGACGTCCGCGTGAAATTAGTCAGAATAGCTTCCTGGGATCTCGAGAGGTCGAGATCTGACGAAAACTCGATTTACGAAAATCGGTGTGAAAGCAATAACTTCCCTATTTATGAAAATTTTCATTTTTCTTAGCGGGAAGTTAAAAAGAAACACGTACAAAATTAAGGAAAGACATAGACAGGAGGAAGCGCAACACCTATTGCAGTTGCTATTCCGCAAAATGAAACTCTCCCCTTTCGCGAGACACAATTTGTCTTACTTGCCTCTGTGTCTTTTCAGCTAAAACTTTAGTTGTAGATAAAACAGTAGTGACTCCAGTTTCATCATGGTTGATGGTACAGTCAGGCGCAAAAATTATAAATTATACAGTACACGCTCACAATTTGTCAAAGAAATCATTCACTGCTGTTTTATTAAATGAGAAACTTCGTGCTGCGTTTGTGTTTTCTGGGTTTCTGGGGCTAACCACCTGGTTCCTCATTCTAAACCCTATTGACCAGTCTTTCTCAGCACATTTACTTTCCTTTTATCATTCTGGATATTTGACACCTGAGTATTCGGCAAATTCGTAGGCCAAAACCAAAAGTTGCTGTAATATCCTTACGTCCGTAGTGCATTTTGCTACAGTTAAACAAATATTTTGTACGCATCTGTCTTCTTGTTTTGATAATACTTGAGCATCAGTGTATTTAGAACTGTATGATTGAGACGATGATGCTTGATTATCGTAAAAAAAGATTTTCGAAATTTCTCGATACGATATTGCAATGTTGCAGCTTTGATGTTATACTTATCAGCACACATACACGTGTAGATAATTTCTTCAATATAACGTCGGATATAGTAGCTTTCGTATTTTCTTCGTTTATATTGCATCGTTCAGTCTTTGGTTTATAGGTCCACACCATTTTCTGAAAGAAAGAATCGCTAAATTAATAATTAGTTACAAAATTTTACATGAGGGCAGAATGATACGCATCAAAGTGCCCCACAGCATACCGTATCATTGTGCCCCAACAGAAGTTTTTGTAAAACGTTAACATGATATTTATTTATGTTGATTTATTGAGTAAAAGGAATACACGTTATCACGACTCGATTACATCGAATCCATTAGGATATATGTTAGATGAATCAATCTGCCCCTTGTATCAAACTGCCCCGCCTCCCCCTAAGTGGTACTATTATTTATTCTGTGCTATAGCTTAATTGTTCTTTTTCATTTGCGGGATAGGCAGGGTGGATCTTACCTACTATTTTCGCATATTTTTAGTTGGTAGTTATTGTAGGCCTCATATAAAGTATTTACACAATCATATAGCCTCATACAGTTTCATTCGTCATACCGTTGGTTTACGCGAGCGAACTTCAGGATAATTTTGGGCACTGGTGTTTTACGGGAAGGTTCGTTACGATCATATATATCTTGGATGTACTGCCAGGAATATATAGACAGATAGTCAAGTATGACAATCTTTGTATGGATTTCGCATGTGAATGTTTTTGTGTAAATTGTATTACTTTCAAAGTGTTTTTAATTATTTTTGAATAAGTAGTATTCTCTCCTATCAATATATCCTATAAGTCTGATTTGAAAATAAGAACTTCGTTTACCATCTTCCTGTTTGGGCTTGTCGTTTTAGCGGTCGAATCGCGATCTCACTTATTATGCCCATTATCAAGGAAGCCCACATATTATGACAGACAACTACGGAACCCTCCCTATACGTTGTGCGTGGCCCCCCACGCATGTGGACCTTTTTTTATTGTTATTTAATTTGAAAGGGAGAGGTCAAGGAGCGTAATTAAAAAAAGTAGGTTTTGTATTTTTATCCTAGTTATGTTACGATATGAAACATGATTTCATATTCTGCGTAAATAACACATTGTGTTCTATATATCCATGTAGGTATTTATTTATTTTTAAATAAATTATAATTTTTAACAGAATTACTACCGAAACGTTTTCTTTGTAATGTGGATATATTCGTTAATGAATATCGTATTTAATAAATCATTGTCAAATTAACTCTCAGAATCAGAAAAAAATGTAATTTCTACTCGTGCACCTGCTAAGAAGTGAGACAAGAGTGTCTGACGCCAAAAGTACGTTGCATACGTAGGCCAAGTGTGTACACCAACGTGGGAGCGTTGCATCACATACGTTGCGTGCTTGGGATTAGTCTGTTTCTCTTCTTATACTATTTTATTCATTGGAAATGCAGCATGCAATACTTCCTATTACTTTGTGGAAATGCAGGTTTCCTCACGATAATTTCCTTCACTATTCAGTACGTGGTTGAATAATTAATAAACTAATTAAGAGATTAAAAGCAATTTGGTATCATATTTTTTTACATTTAAAATAAAAACAATAAAGTTTTTGATGTATTATTTTTAAATAGCATTAAAAGAAAATAAGAAATGTACTATTTGATATTTGACAACTGCCAACCGACAGTGTTGTCGTTTTACCGCATTTGGCGCTAGATCTGGTGTAATCCTAGCGCTTTTTTTATATATCTAAGCGCTAAAATATGTCTAGTGAAATCTGGTGGAAAATTTACTATTAGTTGGCAGCACAGTGTTATATAGGAGTTGTAGAGTCACCCCCTACTTACCTTACCTGCCGGACGTGCTCAATTTTTTTTATAAATATTTAAAAATCTCATTTTGAGGTTATGTTTCGTAATTTTTATGAAATTTTAACCTGATTTATGGGGAGAGCGAATTGGGGGACGGAAGCCCCACGCCATTTAACGTGGTAGAGTCGAGGGTAGCCCGGTCGACAAAGACTTCTGAGTTGTTTGCAAAAAAATAACCATGAAGGGGATGGCGAGGTCTATTCGTTCGCTTCACTCGCTCAATCGACCCGTTCATCCCCTTTTAACCTAACCTGTCCAAGTCGGGGTGCCCCGCGTCCCAGGCTCGCTTCGCTCGCTATTACACTCAACGTAACACCAAAATATTAACTTTTATAACTACTTTGATTTATGAACATAATTTATGGCTACTACAATTTGTAAAAAGGATCTTTGCGATATTTAACAGTATTCCGCCGCCACAAATATTCTACTATTCACTAAAAATCTGAAACTCGGAAGCAACGGCATGACGTAAAGTATATCTATCACTGTCAACAAAATGGCCGGCCTAACGATTCATTTTACACATTTTTAAGTCATTTCGAATCGAAATTGGATGAATCGATTCACAAAAAATCGAAGTCTTAAAGTTCGATTTCGCAAAAATCGATCTTTTTTTATTTGCGTTAAGAGTTTATATTTACAATATCAAAAGATACAATAAAGTACAACAAAGTAACATTGAATGACTGAATTGAAAAACTGTCATTCTTTACGAGTTGGGGTGTATTCAACTAATTGTAAAGAGTTTTATAGTTCTTAATAAAACAGAAAAAGATTCGATCTCGATTTTCTAGGGTGAAATATCGATTCACAAGATCGATTCAGTTGTACTATGTATATCGATATGACATTGACAGATACAATGTCGAATACGTGAAAATCATGGAGGTTAAAGAACAGGAGAACGATCACCGTAGTAGTAGTAAAATAGTGTCCAGAAATATGGACACCATAATTGAGGCGCTGCGATCGCTCGAGGTTCGGTCAATAAAATTCATTTTGAGTCTATTTTTCCGATCAGATGGATGGATCAGATGATAAGCCACTTGCACATTCACGCACAATAAAATATTTCTCCATTTTTTAATTGTTTTTTTTTGTCAAAAATTACAAAATTACGGAGCATGAAATTTTTCTCATTAAAAATGAAATGAAAATTTGTACATTATTCAACTACTTGTACTCATAAACAGCTAACTTCGCAGTCACTACTTACCGACGTGCGGGCTATGCTTTAGTACGTAGTGATCGTTCTCCTGTTCTTTAGCCTCTATGGTGAGAATATAGTCATTTACAAATATTTTTAAAAAATAATTTTAAAAAAATCGCGTGATGGTGCTTCAGATAAACTCTCTTGACCTCCCCCCCCCACAGTAACAGAATCCTCAAATTCAGGCAACTTAATTGTAAACCCAACCCGAAGCAGGTGTAGGCTCATCATCGGCATCTGGAGGTGATGATAACCATGAAGCCGTAGTGGAATTGTCAACTTTGTAGATTTTAGTACTTAATATTACTTAAATAAATGAAGAAGTTCTAAATAATCGCATTTTTTCTTATTTCCTTATACATTTACAGGATACAACTTAGTGAAATTTGGTGGATTTTAGAAAAGGATAAAGCGCAATTTTGATAAGGTATTAGTGCGTAGACAGTTCTCTGTCTACGGATTGGTGTATCTTTTTTCTTCGTACGACAACACTACTCTGTGACAGTCAACTTCACAACTTGACATTGCCGTTTAGTGTGACCATATGTGACAGGTTTCTGCCATTTGGCAGGATTGGTTACTTATTTTAGCCTTTGGCATGATCGGTTGACGTTTTATAAAACCTGGCAGTATTTAGATATTAAAAATAGATTTCATGAACTCAATATGCCTCAAAACCCTAGATACTTGGCCAGCATCTGGGAGATTTCCCAATACTGCTCGTACAATGTTTGTACCACATTCAATAAACAAGTTTAAAAGTTTGTACGTAAAGTTGATTAATCTTAAAATGTATTGCAAATTTCGCAAGGGAACTGCTATTATAATCAATGTCCAACGCTGCATGTGAAAGAATATTCTTTCAAGTAAATTTAATTAAGACAAAAACAAGAAACAGATTTTTAAACAAACATGTAGTGTTTACCTTGCAAGTTGATACGTTAAATAGATATGTTATGTTAGATATGTTGAATCGAATGAATAAATCCATTTATAAACATGAAAAAAGGAAGTATATGACAATAACCGCAATGTTTAACTTCAATTTAACAGAAATATTGTATTTAAATGTGTATTTTTACTTATCTTAGTTTAATATAATGGTGAATAAAATTGGCAGTATTTAGGCATTTTTCGCTACAGACTTTGGCAGGTTTTGGCAGGTTTTTAACCATAGTAAGGCAGGATCTGTATTTTAAAGATGGTCACACTGTCGACGTTGTTAATGTTGTTGAATTTTGTATTCAGAATATGCAAATTAATTATAAAATTTCATGTAAATTTATAATGTATTGAATTTTGTTTGTTTAACCTGTTAAAAAACCTGAAACAATAAATATCGGTACATCTGTAAATATTGATATTGAACAATACAATAAGGGCTCGTCTTTAATAATTCTGTATGTAAAAGAACTGCACAATTTCTGCTTCTAAATATTTATGAATTAAATACGTGCTGGTTTGAAATGGATGAAGTATTAAATAAATTTGATAACGTTCTTAATTGTGAAGAATTACGAGTTGATCAAAAACAAAACAATTATGAAAACTTGTATAAAAATTGGGGAAAATTGGGTAATCAAGAAGTAAGGCGGAAAGAGATATTGGCTATTCAAAAAGGGTATTTTTTGATTTTGTTTCTAGTTAATTAATTTTGCAATTAATAAATGTATCAATAATGACTGAGTAAATAAAAAGTGATAATTTTTGATTTCTATAACCTTTTTACAGGAACAGAAATGATGAACTGGACAGTGTTAGAGGTCTTCTAGAACTTGTAGGTGGTGTAAAAGAAGATCACATTTTTAAAAGCCAAAGAGTTAGTTTACCGACTGAAAATGATTTATCTTTTAACTTTCTTTGTATTCAAAAGAGACCCTTGTTAAATAAAAACACAAAATGTGATATTATTTCAGGTTGCATATAGGCCAAATATATATGTGGCAGGGTTTCATAAAACATCCCCTGTTTACAATAATGTTCTCATGTTGTCAGAATGGTTAATAGAAAAGCCAGAGGATTTTAATGAGAATTGGTATGTAGTACCATGTCCCACAGGTGTCAGAGTACTTGTTGTTGCTGATAATGTAAGTAAAAACTTTGATAGTTAACATCCCTTTTTTTTAACTTTTTTGTAAAATGGATGTGACAATTGAACAAACAGTTCATCTGGTGGTGAGTGGATGCTGTGGCCCATAGACAATGAATTTGCAGTTTGATTACGAATCAAATTGCAAAGGGCTTGTCACCTCTGAAGACTATGATGGAATGCCTTGTATCTAGTGAAAAGGGTCTGGCTCTCTACACTCACCACACGAAACAGCAGAATAAACCAGCTATTTTACACTGGTATTCTAAGAGTGCGGTCCTACCCTGGTCAAGCCGACCCATTTGTGCTACATTTGTACTCTAGCTGTAGCATGGCTCTACCATGTAAATGTTATATATGATGTATATGTTACTGCTAATGTGAGTGTAGTGTAAATAATAAACTTAAGATTAGACAGCTTAAATATACGATCAGTTATTATATAAAAAAATTGAAAATTTAAAACACTACTCACTACTTGGTTAATTTAATTGTATTAGATTCATTCATAGCTAAAACTAGATGTTACTGTATGCCAGTAGGTTAACACCCTTGAGCTATCCCTGCTGCAGGTGTCATCCCTTCCCACTTCCACCCCTTGACAACCTCTTATCAAAACTACTTATTTTGTTTCTAAACTTTCATTCTAAAATTGGCTTTTAGTACAAAAATTTCAAAAATGCGTATTAAAAAGTGTAAGTTTCCATAGGAGGGGAAGTGCAGGGGAAGGGATTGAGGACAAACAGCAATATCGCTTAGAGAATTTTAGTAAGAATTTCAATAATTTAACTTACATTTCTGAGAAATATATTTGAAAGGATATCTGAAATTTGTCAATACACTGGAATGTTGCACGCATTGGCTGGAATGCATGGCCTAAATATCATTCAGGCTGCTAGTTGAACGGTGCTGTTTCACCCTATCACACGAATGGCCTAAGCATCAGCCAGCCAGTTTATTAAATGTTGTAATAAAACTAAAATGTTAGGCTGTTAACTGGTGGGAAAGGCTGATTAAGCTAGTTGGCTGCGATATATGCATTGTTATCTCTATTATTTATTGTAATTTTTTAAATTATTTTGGTTTTCTTACCTGTTCTGCCAGAACTGTGGATACAGCTTGGTGGTAGAAATTAAAAAGAGGGTAGTACTAAGCTACCAATCCAGAACGACTCTTATGGAGAAAAGGAAACTGATCATCCACCCTTTCCACCACCTAAAAACCAAACCTTAGTAGCCTTAACAACTTAACGACTGTTAGGGATGTAAAAGATTCCATTTAAAAATCTTTGCATATTTTCAAAATTGCAATGTCTTTTCAGGGAATAACAAAATTCTTTACAAAGAATGGCCGTTTTTTAATGGAATGTCGCACTGCATTGCCTGGAGGGAATCCGACAGACATAAACCAACGCAGGGGAAGTTCGTGCGTTGTGGATGGATTTTATGTAGAAAAGAATAATACTATGTACGTTTTGGATCTTCTCGCATGGAACAGTCAACCTATGACAGATGGAGAGGTAAGAAAAACATATATGTATTTAGGAGTATGGCAGCTGTGTTGCGTGTCTATTGTTGTACGTTGTAATAGCTATAACCTAACTGTGCAAAGGTCCTAACACAACCCTAGTTCCCTGTTATCTTTGTAGGATAGCCCTAGCCATGGAGTGATTATATATACATATATACAATGACGGCTAGTCTCGTTGGAGACCAGCCATCTGAACAGGATTATAGTGCACAAGTGTATGTGCAAACACAGATGCATTCTCTATTTCCTCATTCTCATAGTCCAGTGGGATGGCAATCCGACACGACCTGAGAGAGATCGGGCGCAGGACCAATGGCTTTAAGTTCTACCCAGGCATGGGAGTGAAACACCACTAAATCTTGATATTGGGCTGCTATTGAGAAATTCTTTACAAAACTTGGAAAATCAAGTAACTGATTTTCGGCCATTAGATCAATGACACAGTTGGATGAATAAGTGCCTAGTGCCTGCACCATGAGACCTAAAATCAGAGACAAAGTGGGAACAAAGGTCGTATTTTTTTACTGTCAATCTTGCAGACTCACGAGACTGTGGCTAGGCTAAAGGTGTCTTAGTGACATTGAAAGGAATGCTGGTCGATGTATCGACGCGATGTGTTCGCAGTTCGTTCTCGCTCCGATCTCAGTCTGATTTATTATATTATAAGAATGGGATTCGAGTGAAACTTGACTGTTACAGATAGTATGAATGCACATATTTTTTACTTGATAATATTTTATGAGACTGAGATCGGACCGAGAACGGACTGTGAACGGCATTATAATGAAGATCGGCTCTTAATGAAACAATGTCGATATCCGATTCCGATTCTAAAGGGAGTTTACATAACAAGGGGGAAAAATAAAGCTTCTATACAACTGACTTCAATATAAATTAAATGAGAATATTATCAATGTAGTTAAGTCAATTGAATACAGTAAACCCCCGTTAACACAAACACAAAAAAATCAGACAAATAGTTTGTGTTACAGAGGAGTTCGTGTAATCCGAACAATGCAAAAAATGAATTCGTGTTTCATTAGTCATCAGACATCAGTTTATAAGTACACTTATTAACAAAGGCAAATTGTTAAGAAGCCTTTGCTTTTGTTAATTAGTTTTCAAAAGTTTACAACCTTTTCAATAGCTTTTGTAAGACAGAAAGAAAATTTGAGGTATTGTTTCTTTCTTTTTAGGTACTCGAGTTAATGTTTGATATCCTAATCCTTTGTCTATTTTTAGAAACTCGAGTTAATGACTTTTCTAATATCTTCAGCCATTGTTTACCGGTATTTGTATTGATCGAAAAAGAACAAAAATATACAAAATACATGGTTAGGGAATTTTTATAGTTCGTATTATCCGATAATTAACCGTGAAGGGACGAAAAACTTGTTCGAAGTTCGGATTAACGAGGGTTCGTCTTAACCGAACATAATTACATTGAAGTTTATGGTACTATTGTGTAGAGCAAATTTTTGTTCGCTTTAAACCAAAATTCGTGTTAACCGTGTTCGCATTAATGAGGGTTTACTGTATGCATTGTTAAGGATAACTCAAAAACTACTAGTCATATCTTGATCAAATTTATATAGGATTAAATGAGAAGCACCAGCTTTTAAATAAAAAAAGAACCATCAAAATCAGTTTATCAAGAAAAATGTTCTGAGGTTCATAAAAAAGTCGAATTGAGTACCTCCTTTTTAAGTCTGTTAAAAATATACTTACTAACTCACACATAGAAATAAATTAATATAAATATATTAATTTATTTCTATGTGTGAGTTAGATAAAAACAGACCAAAGTGTGTATTTATAAATAAAGTAAAGTAGTTATTGCATTACAAAGTGTAAAGTTTTTTGAGTGCAGTCATTGCACTGATATGTTGCATTTCCATGTTCATGGCATATATATTATGAAAACTACCTCAAAATTAAGACTGCTATAGTTTGTAAGTTAGTATAAAAATTCAACATTTGGTGCTACGCTGCATAAGCTTAGTGCATAAGTTGATTTAGTGTTTGGATTTTTGTTGGGAACCCTATAATTGAAGTGTGAAGAAGTGACTAGACTCTTCGTAAACTCACGGGCTACGTCGTGATTTTCACGGCATGCGACCAATCCGGCTTCAATTCCCGACGGCGTTAATGAAATTGTTACTTGCAGTTTTAACACTTGTGCTGTGCCGTGGCCCACATATGGGTCATTGCTATTATGTCTCCAAATCGAACAATGAAAGTGTTAAGTGTGAGTAATGCGTCCGTTGTGAGGCAACTTTCTTGTCTGAGAAATAAAATAATTTAAAGACATGCAAAGACCAACAGATAGTCACTTGAGCAAGCAAGGTAAACTAAACGCTCCATGATCTCAGATATAAGAGAATGCTCGTGCCCAGTTGTGGGACTATAATAAGCTGCAGCTATACTTTTTCAAATAGGCTGAAATGCCTTACATGACTGGCGTAATATACTGTCGGAAAAAACAAGCAGAGTAGATTATAATTTGTATAATAACATTGTAGTTTTTTCGATTTTCTGATTCCAGAGGAACAAATTTAAACATTTTATACTGAAAAGTGGATATAAATATTGTTCCCTCATTATTTTTGAGTTTTTAATAAATTATTTTCAGACAGAATTTAGGCAATACTGGTTAAAAACACAGCTTCAGGAACTTGAGGATTTATATAAAGTCAGTAAGAAGAACAAAGTTATATTTCAATTGCTGCCTATGGTGTTATGTTCAACAGAATCATTTAATAAGTAAGTGTATGATAAAATGCAACCATTTAGATGCTAAGGCGGAACATACTAATGTTTCTCTTTGTGCCAACCATGTGTGCGCATGATAGATTTATTCAAATGTAGAGTCACAGAAAAAGGCTTTAGTATATAGTCCAGTGATATAAGGTCTGAAAACAAAATTTTTACTTTGAACTTTGCATTTTGGAAGTAATGTAGTTTTAATGGTACAAAACCAATGTGTAAAGGTTTTCGTGTCTGCAACCCCCAGCAGGGGTTAAAAAATTGTCAATTGTTTTTTCGCAATTACTTGAAATCAGTAAAAATAAGACAAAAAATTGTAATAAAAATGTTGTGTAAAGCTTAAAATTTTATGGATAAGAGGTTAACAAATAATAGGTTTTATGGTTTTTCCTCCATTCAAAATTAACCGAGTTAGGAAGGTTTCCAGTTTAAGGGATGAATGTAAATAAAAGAAAATCGGAGGTAGTAGAAAAATAAGCGTTTTTTTTTAAATTGCTTTAAAAATCTAATTTTTAAATTTTGGAGATACAGATTTTTTTATTGATAAAAAAAAACAACAATTTGAAAATAGCATATTGAAATTTGAATGCTTAAAAATTAATGAATTATTTATTTGTTTGTTATATTTAGATTGAATAAAATTTACCTGGTATATTATTATATTTCGGCAGGTGTGATTTTGTACAGGTATAATTTTTTTTTCAAATTCTACGCCGTTGTATTAAGTCCCGAGTTAAAAAGAGAGGACTATTGCTTACTTGCTTACTCTTATGGGTGCTTTACCATGAGTATTTCGCATGATTTGACATTACGAGATTCGAGTAATAGTGAGAAGGCGTCATCATTCATCATCATCAACATTCACAGCCCTTCACAATCCCACTGCTGAACATAGGCCTCCCCTAGGGAATGCTGTAAAGCACAGTCCTGAGCCACCTGCATCCATCGACTTCCTGCATGTCTTAACTGGTCGTCACTCCACTTAGTGGGGGGTCGCCCCACACTACGCCTACCGGTACGAGGCTGCCACTCGAGGACCTTTTTTCCGCATCAGTTGTCGGTTCTTCGAGCTATATTCAGTCAGGTCCATTTTTTTGCGCCCGAAGCATATAAGGGCTACCCTCCAGTAAACGGGGGAGGGTGGTGAATGCTCATAGCATACCCCGCAGCGTGGTTATGTGGAGATTATTTTTTTTACCCATTAAACACCACCTTTTGAAATTGGCTTAATGATCTGGCGAGAGATCTTCTAAGCTGTATCGAACGTGATCCCCCTTAGGAGTAAGGAGGGCGCCAGCGGCGTGTAGCCGCTGAGAAGTGTGTCTAAAGGCAGATTACGGGATGAGATGTGGAGGCTCGGCCTGAGCCGGTGCTTTTTTGGGCTTCAGTCCTTTGATGATTGATGAAATCTCATCTCTGGACACAGTGATAGGGTCAGAGGTGGTGGGGAGTGAGTTCCGGCGATGGACCTCGTCCTCCACTTCTTGGATATGGGAAGGATCGGTGGGTTGTGTGCTGGGAGAGCATTGTGCGGCAACACTGTTAGCGAAGCACTCAGCCTTGGCCAGGACAAGAGAGAGGGGGAGTATGAATAATAGCGTCTATCCTAGAGTTATTCTCCATGATATTGCTCTTTTTGAAGTCTCTAAATTCCTTGAGGCGTGAACGGAGTTTACGATGGAGACGGTGGGCCGTAAGTCTATATTCAGGAGTGGGATAGCGTGCAGCTCTACGGAGAGCAGCTCTTTTGGCTTTGATCAGGTTGGTAATATCTAGGGGAAGACTAGTTTTAGGAACCGGGGCAACCCTTTCATTCTCCTTTAGGTAGGATTTTATCAGGGTGGTGAGATTATCGACCGCGGTGTCTATTTTCCCAGTGCTGTCGAGGATTTCGGAGGAGAGGGTAATGGGAGAGTCCAGAGAGTCCATAGCTGAGGATAGGCCTTTGATGACCTTAGGACTGAGGTGGGTCTCCTGGAGGAGGAGAAGGTCGGCTTCGCGCTCTCGAAGAAAGAGCCTAATCTCAGGGTGTTTACTACGCAAACCGCTGTTAAAAGAAACAAGCGACAAACCCTTTGGCTTGATACGACTGTCTGATATTGCGGGAGCAGGAGGGTCTGACATTATGTTGTTTTTTATTACAACAACCTTAAGAGATTGTTATGCTCAATAAGAGCAAAAAGACGGTCCTGAGGGGATTGAGCAGCGCGCAGTTTACGCGCTAAAATGGTTATCTCTCCTAGGTCGATGTTACCCATCTTGATGTCCGGTGATACCTGTCGAAGTCGGACTTACCTAGTCGGACTATTTGTCTTAGGTAAACGTGCCGACAAACTGGCTTACAGTTTGGCAAAATTTAAAATGTAAATAATGTTCACTCTTTCTAAGAATAAATAAATAAATAAAAAATCAAATTCAAGCATAATGCTCCCAACAACTTTCAACATATGTGTGACGTGGATATTAAACATGATCTTTATTTCGTCCATGTTCATCTTAAAACCTCTAAAAATTGCAATTGGCAAAAAATTGGCATGGACTCAATTTCACTAAAACGTATCTTAGCGTATTAGAATAAAATAGGAGACACAGTTTATTGAGCATAGTGCTTAGGTCCTCTAACGATTCTGCCATAAGGACTATATCGTCGGCAAATCGAAGGTGAGTGTTGTACTCGCCATTGATTTTAAAACCGTATTCTTTCCAGTTCAGTAGCTTGAAAACGTCTTCCAATGCAGCGGTGAAAAGTTTCGGAGATATAACGTCACACTGTCTTACACCTCTCTGCAGTTGGATAGGTTTCGTACTCTGGTTCTGTACTCGGAAAGCCATCGTAACTATACCGTAAAAACACTTCAGCACTTCGATATACCGACAGTCAACTTGACACCGCTGAAGGGACTGTGGCACCGCCCAAATTTCGTCGGAATCAAAAAATCGAAAAAAAGTCATCCCGACTTGTTCTACATACTTCATCTTTTGGGGTACCCTAAATTGCATCTATTTTTATGACCACTCATCAGCCTTTGTTCCCAGATTGTTGGTGCTATAAGTAATAATAATAATTCTATACTATTGTTTTGTATAACTAGCCTAATTATAACTATAGGCTATTTGCCACTACATCTACAAATCTCTGGTTCTATGATTTAAGAACCAGCCAGTAAGCGGCAGACTACAGACGTTTCTTTCAGTTAGTCCCCTATACCTGAGGACCTGAGGTACACGAAATAGGGACTCTTTTGTTTGACCGAAGGTTGATATAGAGACATGTCAAAATTTGTTTTTAAATTTTGTTAATTGGTATCGACCCTGATTACACATTATTGATACAATTCTCCTTGAAATAAATAAATTCAAAATCCCGAATTAATTAAAAATTTTCAGGGG
>DWHP01003130.1:0-13697 GCA_018247895.1 Parnassius honrathi
AAACTAAATGTCAAAACTGTCATGTTTTTGGTGTTGCCCCAATTGAAAAACAAAGTTTTTGTTGAAAAACCCATTATTACATGATATCGTGTTTTCCTTTTATGCAATCCAAGTTGGTTGGTTTGTAAACGATAAAACTTATGAAATTTGTGAAATAAAAAACCAAGCAGTTTAGCCGTTTCAGCGCATTTCGCGCTAAATCTAGTGCAATTCTGGGGTCTATAGCGCTTTTTTTTAAAAACACCTACGTGCTAAATATATCTAGTCTGCTAGTCTACTAGATTTTAGACCCTAGAATTGATCCATATCTAACGCTAAATGCGCTAAAACGGCAACCCTGCTGCCAGGCATAAGGATAAAAGCGAAACCTCTTTTCAGCGGAAAATTTTATACAAAGAGAAAAAAAACATAACACGATAACATTTCCCATTGGAGAGCCTACAAGCCGGCACGTACACACGCACAGACTATGTGATTTATAATTTCATGTTATCAAATTGCCTGTGCGTTAATTCTCACCAGCATTTATTTTTTTGGAAGACATAAATCAACATTTATGAGAGAGTCAACCTTATTTAAATATTTTAGCGCAATATTTCTTTATTAATTGTGCGATGTGATACAAGCTAATAAAAACGTATTAATATTCAAAACACCTTGTTTAAATTATCATTATCATTTTTTATTAACGTATGCATCGTAATAAAATGCGTCGGATCATTGGAACCCCATGGGGAGAAAGCGGAATATGTATAATATTCATAAAACTCTCATTATTTTGATAATTAATTATTATTATTTTCCTAATTGAATTTCAAGCGTTTTTATATATTTTATTATTACTATTAATAACGATTATCTATAACGCCTTTCAATCTTTTAAAATTTTCGAGAACAAGACTTTCTTTACCCTGTTTTGCTAAATTTGCTACATTGCGTAAAATTTTCCAAGATTTAAATTTTTCTAAAGATCAATTTAGCTCAGGAGCTAAGCATTCGCATTTACAGCACGCGAGCAATCCGGGCTCGATCCCCGCCGGCACCAATGAAATTGTTAATAGCAATTTTTGGTGCTGTTTTACCACGTGCTCGGCGGTGAAGGAAAACATCGTGCGGAAACCTGTATGTCTAAGTTCGCCAACACGTATTGGTGCAGTGCGGCGGACATTTCCTTGCCCTAAAACCCTCTCGGAAATGAAGGTGGGCCTGTCCCAGTCGTGGCGCGTATATAGGCTGTAACTTTAATGGTCAATATGACTCCTAAATAAATGATATAAAACAATATTCAAAAAAATATATAGAAAAGGCGAAAATGCGCTTAGAAGTATATACTGTCCACCTATAATAAACATCGACTACGTAGTGGCGGTGTAAGAACATTCACTACCCCATGTCTTCCCGTGGATATCGTAAGAGGCGACGGAGAGGTTCCATCCAGAAGATGGGCAGCATCGTCGTAACATACACGTAATAAACATGTCTCCATACTCTGCCACATGGAAAACCAAACAATTTGATAAGTCTACGTCACTACGTCGTAGTTTTTCTATCTCAAAACAAAATACAAACAGAAAACATTCTATTGTAACGGTTGCAATCGCTTTGATGAACTTCAATTGAGTTAAAATGACAAAAAAACACGTTGTAAAATGCTTATTCCGCTTCGTTGACTTGGTCACGTATTGATGGATCGACAAGATGCAATCGTGGGGTGCTTCAGACCAACAAATAAAGATAGACGGAGCGCTGTGCATATTTCAAGTGATGCTTAAACCATGCTCAACTTCTTAAAACGCATTCACGTACACAACTTTTTTCTTTCTTTCTTTATCAACCCCTAAAAGTAGCTTTAACCGTTGTAAAAATATTCTCTAAGCAATATCGTCCTGTGAGTGTGACAGGCGACAGATAGAAACTGAAACAGAAGATTGGCAGGAACATCTTCCTGATAACAACTCAAAAGAATAATAAACTGCTTTTGCCAACCCGCCTGCCAACCATTGCTACTATGGCAAAACTCCCTCAAAGGCATTCTATGGGGGAGTTTATTAGCTCATTTATAAAGAATTTTAGTTTCTTTCGATAAAGAATGAGCTAAAATTCTTATACAAACGCCAATCTCATGAAGATCAAAGTCACACAAAAAAAAAACCAACAATTTTCTTTCGGTCATATTCAACTTAAATAATAAACATATTCAATTCGATTGCACTCTGTTCAATTTTTAAATGTACATAATTTCTTTAACAATAAGGTAGATACAATTAACATTGAAACACACAAAAGGAAAAAATGCTGCATTTTGTTGATGAGCCATGTAACACATTTACAGAACCTTCTTACATGATAAGCTTTAGTAATATAGAAAGAATATGATTGAATAAATCTTAAAGATACTGTTTCATATTACAGGTCGGAATCCCTTTGTTGGTAGAATATTGGTTACAAGTTGACATTGAAATTTGTGATTCTCCTTTATAGAGACATAATTAAAGGCAATTCAAATCTTTATTAATCCGATGACAAACGTCAGGGACATTAAGCATGTTTATTTTGTAACTCGTTACTTGACTAAATAGTTAATGAATTTAAACAAAGCAACAATTTGTCTAAGGCTAATATATTATACAACAAGTGATAAGGCTTACAGAGAAATACGTATATAAAATATGAATTGTTTTTACGATAATTTTACGTGGTGGAGTGCTCTGCAGTTATATTAAGGTTATGACACGAATGAAACAACGGGGTATGACCGGGGCTCTCACGGAACAACAGCGTAAAATAGCTGCTGTGTTTCGTATGGTAAGTGTGGAGAAACTGATACCCTTTATACTGGAAACGGGGCATTCTTCCATCTTAGTTCTTATGAGTGACAACGTATCAGCATTTTGATTCTTAATCGAAGACAAATGTTAATATTTACGGGTTACAGCACCCACTTACCATCAGGTGAACTGTGTGCTCGTTTCTTAAAAGAAATTATGCCTGCAAATTGGCATATTGGTGTATCTAGGAAGGGATTAAGACCTAAAAAAAGTATGGAAACATATTGCCGATTCACTACCAAGTATTATACTTTTATATGTGAAAGAGGCACGCTCTAGCTATTTTATAGTTGCAGCAGGAATTAATCAATTCAATCGGGGAGCGACCACGCTCTCACAGAATACCAGCTTAAAGGAGCAGCTTAGTGCTGCTGCATTTCTTTCGGTAGAGTAAAGAAATGTAAGTCCCTTTTATTGGAAACAAGGCATCCACATATTGATTCTTAACACACACACACACACACACACACACACACACACACACAAGCGCGCGCACGCACGCACGCACGCACGCACACACATACAGACATGCGGACATCATCGCAATAATAGCCAGAACAGCTTCCTAGGATCTCGGAACGTCGGGATCTGATGAAAACACGATTTTCAAAAACTGGGATAAAAACAATACCTTCCCTATTATTTAAAATTATTGATTTTCAAAGCGTGAAGTTAAAAACATTAGTAAATAGCCTTTAGCTCCATACTATCTACATGTAATAAATGCTTCTGCTTTGGCTATTCATGCACGCCATATTATCCCATGCGTGTCATAAAAGGCCCCAGAGAGAAGCCAAACCATGAGATGGACAGTAACATCTTCAACTGCGGTTGCCAACCTACTTGCCAAACGTAGTAAATATAGCAAATGCCCCTATGAGGTGATCTATGGAGGAGTCCTATGGTTCAGCAATAGACTCCGTGTTGATAAACTTTTGATTTCTGATTTAATAATTTAAAAAGAACAATCAATTTCAAATAGTGCTGCTTAGCTTGCATTGTATTATCGATTGAAAGGGGGACGATAGCTAACGTAATTACTTGGCACGCAATCAATCTATCATGAATTGTTTAGGGTTGATCATATGTAGCAGCCGATCGTGTTAGGAGTCCATTGAACTCATTTTTATTTACCACCACACATTTCACATGTTGAAATTTGATAAACTCTTGTATTAATGACATAATAAAATTCGATAATTTACAGATAAAAAATACCTTATCGGTTCATAATTTCGTGGAACTAGCAAATAATTAAAAAAAAACTTTATTACATAAAAGAAAGTTATAAAGGATAGTCAATTTTACTCATTAGGTATTTATTCTTTGATAATTAAAAAACAAGATTTTTTATGGAATAAAGGTGTAAAGCGAGCAGACAGCCCGCCCACCTGATGTAAGTAGATGCTGTGGCTCATAGATGTCTACATCTATCTTCTTTTAAGAATCAAAATGCAGATACTTTGTCACCCCTAGGGATTTAAATGGAATTTTTTCAGTAAAAGGAGTATTTGGTTTTCTACACTCAGCATACGAAACACAGCAGCATTAAGTTACTGTTTTACGCTGGTATTCTGTGAGAACGTGGTTCTTCCCCGGTCGAGCCGACCTATTCGTGCTACAATCGTAACAACTGTAGCGTGCCTCTATCAAGTATAATTTTATTTATAAAATTTGATAAACTGGTATCAATAAAAAAAATCATTCAATGGTTAGTTCAAAAATAAGTAAGTAAGTAAGTAACTAGCTTCGTGTAACTATAACTATGAAATAAGAGAAATTAATAAAGACATATATTCCAAATGTAAAATTGATGAAGCAAATCAATTAGCTAAATCCTTAAATTTCTTCTCTGTTAATTACAAAATAGGTATGGTATTTTATTATTTCATTTAGTTTACTAAGTGTTAGAATTTTTTTATAAATATTATGTGTCTATTTAAATAGGTAACAGGGTTACCCACATTTGCCGGCAAACAACAATGTATTCATTAATCGTATTCCGGATTAAAAGGAAAAGAGACAGCATAATTACAGGCTACGAGACATTCCGTAAAGTTCAAGGCCACTTTCTATCATGTGTAGGTATAAAAAACTTGCTCGTTGCTTCTATGAAATAAAAATATTAACAAAATTAGTTACTACTAATCTAGCTAAGCGTAATTTTGGCGGGAACTTGTTGCTGTCGTTGTCCCGTTTTATCGTTTGGGTCTTGATACGAAAGAGAGTAATTTTGTGGATGAAATGTCAGCGTATGTGATCTATTAGTGGGATGCGATGGTAATGTAAGTTACAGTCTCCTTTGGCGCATTGAGATACTGTCGTCAACGACCAGACTGGCTGGCTTAGCCAAGCTACCTTCAAAAAAATTCGTGATGTGACGCATCAACATATTGTGAAGAATTTTTTAAAAACAAATTATTACAAAGGAAATTTCATATTTTTCATATTACTTGGCAAAAATACAATAGGACGAGTCCATTACTAAAGAAGAAAACAATGTAACTAAACACTTTCTAGTTATAATTTTCTTATCGCATATCCAATTAAAAATTGACACCAGATTACCATAGAGCAATTATCGTTAACTAACTGTTAACTTATTAGTGCGCGATAGGAATAATAATTAAAACGTCACACGGGCTGTTTGCATGCGAAACGTGTGCGCTTTAGCTGTAAATAATTATTAACCAGCGACCGGTTAGAACCTCTTGTTGCTTTACACGGCGATAGCGTCCGTCCGGAGAGATGTTATTTTTCATGCTGGTAAGAAAAGTGGCAGCATTTAATTTAATTGACAAGCAAAATGGGGAACTGTAAAGTGATAAATCTGTGAGTAGTACAAAGTTAACTAATCTCAATTTATGATTATATATATTTTTAATAGTGTCAAAGTGCATTAGAAGAAATTTAAAAAAAAGTATGTGGATTACTTTTTCTAATATTACACACGTGTAATATACAAAATTGATCCAAAATCCATCATAATTCTTAAGGTGATATGGTCTATCCGGATTTGTTACCATAATAAATGTATATAAGTATCACAAACTTAAATTTATAAGTGCCATTCACCACATTTACTATGAGAAGAGTGGGCTTTACGAGCCAGCGTAGGTTACGTTCACAGTTGCAGTAAGCCTTAAATCAGCGGAAAATTAGTTGTGTTGTAAGTTGCCGGCTATCTATTTGTTGCATCATTTCCGTTCTTCATTCCATTTCAATTTCCGGACGTAATAATGAGATCGCATCGGTAGAGATGGATTGTATAAACATTGGGATAATTCCGTTGCTATCCTCACTACTTACACTAAATTAGCTCAAGAGCACGGCGCTCGTCGTACATTTGAACGTGGTAGAGCCACGCTGAAGTTTTGTTATGGTTGTTGCACGGCTTAACCGTGGTAGGACCATGTTCCCACAGAATACCAGTGTAAAATTGCAGCTTGACGCTGCTGTTTCGTATAGCGAGTGTAGAGAACCGGAGATACATTTTACTGGAACGAAGCATTCCATCTAAGTGCTCAAGGGTGACAACGGATCTGCATTATGATTCTTAATCGAAGATAAATGTAAATGTCTATAGGATATAGTATCCAACTACCATCAGGTGGATTATTCTATATTCTATAAAAAATAACTTTTTTTCACTCATTCATACACTGCTGAACATAGGATAGATTTCTACAAAGCACGAATTTGAGCCACCTGCATCGATCGACTCCGCATGTCTAATTAGGTCAGCCGTCTTAGGTCACCCCACATTCCGCTTGCCTGTACAAGGGTACCACTTAAAAGTTTTTCTTCCCATCGATTGTCAATTTTTACAGATTTTGGGTCGGTCGTTCGCTCACTCGACCGACTTTTCTGTTAAACTATGTCATATCTTCTTGTTTTGCTGTGGAGACTGGAAGTCCTCTTTATGGTTTTTATCAGGGAGAAGTCCCGAGCTACATTAGACATATACCACTGAAATTATTACTTGCAATTTTAAGTATTGACTTACCTTGCGCAAAACGGAACCACCAATCTGCAGAATAAGCAAAAATTATTTTGAGGATTCGTGAACTCCGCCAGCCCGTAATTGAGGAGTATGCACAGCTCTTTGTTATTCCATCATAAATAAGATAGGACCTGTAGTACCCTTATATTGTTATTTTTTATTTGAGGTATGTAATCAGGGTATACTAACGATGATGCTTAAGTTAGCCGTAGTAGCTGAGATGGTTAGCGCTCGCTGTATATTTCGCAGTACGCAAGCAACCCGGTTCGATCCCAGTGAAGAAAAACATCGTGAGGAAACCGGCATGTCTGAGAAATAAGAAAAAATATTTCGAAGTTACGTGAAGTTCGCCATCGCGCATTGGGGCAGCGCGACGTACACTTCCTTGCCCTAAAACACTCTCAGAAATGAAAGGAGCCCAGCAGTGGGACGTATATAGACTATAACTTTAACTTTTTAACGATTGACATGTACTTATATATGTAATTAAGGTATACTACGGCTTGCTATGGATGACTAATGATTCCACCTTTTCATTCCGCCATTCCATTAGGCATTAGTTGCTAAACCTTAATTACTCGCAAATAGGGGATATAATCCATATTTAAATAAGATTAAAATTTCACACATGTACACACACACACACACACACACACACACACTTCAATAAAAAGTTTTCTCTTCACTTGACAATATACTTTAACCTTCCTGAGGATTAAGATGGAATGCTTTACCAGTCTAAAGGGTTTTCGGTTCTCTTCACCTAATATTTTCGTGCCGCAACCCTAGCGTAGGTAACATGTAGATCAAAGAGATACAGATATCACTTTTTTAAAAACTGACCCTGTCCGTCGGAAATAATTCCGTCGGCCTTCTGTCCAGCAGGCAGCTGTCCTTTGGTAATTAGCACGAATTGCAGATAACGGCGTCTTGCTATATAAGGCAACGATCCAACTAATTCGGTATTTCCTGAAGATGACGTTGGAGTTAATTTGCTTGCTTGTAAACTATATTTAGTTAATAGGTGAGATGTAAGTATGGTCTCGTACTGGATACGTCTTAAATGTAGATACGGTAGCGCGTTCACCTGCTTAAAGCTTTCATTAAAATTTTTGAACATAGGCATTGCTATGGCTACGATAAGATATAGAAGTGGAAGGTAAACTATCACTAGAGAAATTATTTATAGAAAACTGGCTAGAATTGTAATTTTTTTGTCAATCAGGTTTGTAAATATTTTAACCGGTCTGACCCACGCAATTAGCGATGCATTTGTTGTAAACAAGCTTCTAAACACCCGACTTATGAAGAATATCCAATTTATGTAAATTAGTTTATAAAATGAAATTTGACTAACCTTTCCTTACGTCGAAGAAATAATATTATATAAGTATTTCATTTAATTTTATTACATATCTTTGTTAAAAATATTCCTATGATAATTGTTTGTTCTGAACACCAAATAAACACCGCTCTGTTTAGCCAATTGACGCAAACTAACTCAGTTTATGTCAATTGACCTACCACGATATATAGCTCTAGTTAATTTTGCATAATTAGTTGCATTGCATAGTCATTTTGTCGTGCACTGGCGCCGTGAGAGATTCCATTTCCCTATATTATCCCGTGGCTGTCATAAGACGCGACAGGGGGAGACTAAAACAAGAGCGGCGGCAATATTTTACTTATAACTAAAATAATGAAATAATTGTTGAGTTAGTCTTTTTTTAATATATGTACTACGTTTTTTTCTTCGTATGTATTTTTACACTGTCATCCGAATTTGCTTATATATGTGTCTATCTACCTATCCTTGGCGCTACAGCCCTTTGTGGGCCCTGGCCTCCTCCACAATATTCCTCCACTTGTCGCGATCCTTCAGCTCCCTGCGCCAGTTAGTGTATTTATCCATTCTTCTCTGATCCTCTTCCACATTTCCTACCCAGCTTATATCTGTGTATTAAAATAAAATGTGTCTTACTTAGTTCGAAGAGCACCTCCCGCCCTCCCTCAATTGCGTACACTAATCCCACCACCACTGCTACACAATAGTACTAGGAAAGACACACCAACGTCGATAGTAAGGCATGTGTTTCGCCCATGCACGAGGCATCCTCAGGTGAAGTAGACTCTGCCGTGGTTGACTGCTAAGAGATTGAGGGAGAGGGCGAGGTGCTCTTCAAACTAAGTAAGACATAATTTTATTTTGATATGCAGATATAAGCAAATTAATCGGGATTTCCGCAAAGTAACACCCCATTCTATTAATTATTATCTTGCAATTATGAGCTATGTTCAAAATTTCAAATCTCTAGCTCATGGGGAAGTTTTCTTCCTCGCACAACTTCCTTGTGGAATCAATTGCCACCAGAGATTTTTCCGGACCGCTAAGACTTAGGGTCCTTCAAGAAAAGAGGCTATTCCTTTTTAAAAGGCCGGTAACACGTCTGTAATCTCCTTGGTATTGCATTTGTTCATAGGCGGCGGTAATCACTTACCATAAGGTGAGCCATATGCTCGTTTGCCCACTCTCCTATAAATAAAATCGGCCTGAACAGTCATACACGAAAGCGAGTTATTGAAAACGTGGTAAAACTGCAAATATCCGCTCTATGAGCAACGATTGTCGCCAGTGGACTTTTGATAGGCTGTAATGAATTAAAATAGTAACTATAAATGTTTAAGTTTTCTTTTCGCCGGACGATCCCTAGCGTTATTGCTGATTCTGTCGCTGATGTGGTACTTCAGCGTATGGAACTTATTATTCCTTCCTCTGGGGTGGCCATCGGAGGCAAATCTCAGCCATGGTTTGGTCGCTCCTCTAAAATAGCATCATGCTATAAGCAGAAGTACTACCAAGCCTGGGCTGACGCGTCAACGTCCCGGGATGTAAACACCAGTGCTCTAAAATAGAAGTATTATTCCGCCTCCAGGTCTTACAAAAGAGTCATTGCCAAGGCAATGTCAGAGCACATAGGCAGAATTGTCGAGAAACTAGTTCGCCTTCCTTCTGGAACCCGTGTATTCTGGTCTCTCGCCAAGGCTGTCCAGGGGAATTTCTGTCAGCCATCTATTTCATATCTGCACAGGGAGGACGATTCACCCATGATGCAAAGAAGAAAGCTGGTCTGCTAGGTTCTTTCTTTGCGTCCAACTCGACTCTCGATGATGGGGGGAATACGCCGCCGACCATCACGCGGTGTAAGTGCTCCATGCCGGAGGTGCGGTTCACACAGCACTCTGTTCGCAAAGCGCTCCTCTCTCTGGACATCTACAAGTCGAGTGGGCCTGATAGTATCCCCCCAATTGTGCTGAGGACGTGTGCTCCAGAGTTGGCACCGATATTAACGCGTCTTTTCCATTACTTCTACTCCCTAGGCGTAGTCCCAAAACCATGGAAGACGGCTTTTCCACCCGATCCCTAAGAAAAGCGACTGCTCAGATCCGACCAACTACAGGCCCGTCGCTATCACCTTCTTGTTCTCCAAAACAATGGAGTCCATTGTAAACCGCGAGCACATGAGGTACGTTGAGGATCACCAGCTGATTAGTGATCACCAATACGGTTTTCGTCGTGGTTGATCAGCCGGTGATCTTCTATCTACCTGACTCATAGATAGGTGACGGCAGTAGAGTCCAAGGGGGAGGCGTTAGCCGTTAGTTTCAACATTGCGAAGGTCTTCGATCGAGTTTGGCAGAAAGCGCTTCTTTTGAAACTCCCCTTCCCCTTCTTATGGGCTTCCCGAGAAATTGTGCAATTGGATCACCAGCTTACTTGTAGATCGGAGCATCAGGGTCGCTGTAGATGGTGCAAACTCCGATTACAAGCCTATTAATGCTGGTGTTCCACAAGGCTGCGTGCTATCATCAACGCTGTTTCTTCTGCATATCAATGTCATGTTGCGAACCGGTAACATTCATTGCTATGCAGACGACAGCACTGGTGATGCTTTATACACCGGCCGTGCCTATATTTCTCGGGAAAACATCGCTGCTTACCGGGACAAACTTGTGTCTGAAGTCGAAACTTTCTTGAACAAAGCCTCGGACTGGGGACGATTAAATCTAGTCCAGTTTAATTCCCATAAGACACAAGTTTGCGCGTTTACCGCTAAAAAAAACCACTTTGTCGTATCTCCTCAGTTTTAAGGCACTAGTCTTATTGCCTCAGCCAGTATCGGAATCGACATATCGAGTGACGTGCAGTTTCGTGGGCACTTGGAAGAGAAGGCCAAATTGGCCTCTAAAAAGCCTGGTGTGCTCAGCGGAGTGGGACAGTATTTCATGCCGGCACACCGCCTGTAACTTTACAAGGCGTAGGTTCGGCCGCACATGGAATACTGTTCCCATCTCCGGGCTGGGGCTACCCAGTGCCAGCTCCTTCGACTTGATCGCATCTAGCGCAGAGCGGCTCGAATCATCGACGACTGAGTGCTTTCCGATCGGCTCGATTCACTGGCGCTGCGAAGAAATGTTGCGTCTCTTTGCGTATTTTATCGCATCTATCACGGGTAGTGCTCTGAGGAATTGTTCGGATTAATCCCAGCCGCCAAATTTCATGAACGCACTATACGGCAAACCTCCCGATACCATTCACACCATCTGGATATTTAGTGGTCCACGACTGTACGTTTCACTAGGAGTTTTCTTCCGTGAACGACCTCTCTGTGGAACAGTTTACCACCGGCGATTTTTCCGGACCGGTACTACCTGGGGTCCTTCAAGAAAACAGCTTACTCATTTCTAAAGGGCCGTCAATGCACCTGCATTTCCTCTGGTGTTGCGAATGTTCATGGGCGGCGGTAGTCACTTAACATCAGAAGAACCGTATGCTCGTTTGCCCCCTCTACTATAAAAAAGACGTAAAATTCTTAGACATATAGACGCCGAAATTAATATAAACTTATCATCATCATCATCACAGCCTATGAATGTCCACTGCTGAACATAGGCCTCCCCCATAGATTATAGCGGGAATTTTGCCATAGTTGACACGCTTGGCGAGCGTGTTATCAACCGTAGTCCTTTATTATTTTGAGTTATTAACAGGAACATGCTGCTGCCTATCACCTGTTCCAATTTCTTCTGTCGCCCCTTACGACGCCCATGGGACGATTTATGGTGTAGTGGATATTCTTACACCGCCACTACTGTAATGTAATATAAACTCATTTGGAATTATTTATTTAAGTAAAGTAGGACTATAATCCAATTTATGGAAATTCTTACAGGTTTAATTTCTATAAAAGTGGTTTTACCTTTTCTAATTTATTTTGCCTTAAATTCTCATAAACTTTATAGCGCTTCTACTTCCGCCCTTAAATTGAAGCCCTAGATTTTTGTTGTGTGTTAACCTTATTAAAACGAAGATTAAAAGGTGGTGAATTACTTTTGTTATACTTTTTAATATTCGAAAACAAAACTACAACATTACAACGTATCTGCATCTTGATTCTTAATCAAGAGTTGTAGATGTCTATGGGCGTTAGCATCCTTTCATATTAGTTGTTAACATATAAGGAACCAGTTTTAAGCAATACATTTTGAATTTTTCATAAAAAAATAGTTAAAGTTATAGTTTATATACGTCCCACTGCTGGGCACAGGCGTCCTGTCGTTTACGAGAGGGTCTTAAGACAAGTAAATGTCAACCGCGCTGCTCCAATGAGTATTGGTGAACTTCACATGTCTTCAAAATATTTTTTTATTATTTCTCAGATGTGCCGGTTTCCTCATGATGTTTTCCTTCAGCGCCGAAGCACATGGTAAATCAGCACTTAAAATTGCAATTAACATTTTCATTGGTGCCGGCGGGATCGAAACCCTACTACGTATAGAGAAGACAACGCCTTGCATGATTTTGCGCCACGCTTTGCGGTACACTGTACTGCACCTGTTAAGTGAGTGTCCAACGCCCGCATAGGCGAGTCGTGTTCGCTTCACGTAAATAACAACTTCAAAATGCGTGGTTGTGTTCTTAATGACTGCAGTAAACACTCCAGAACATCAAAAAAAGTTATGGTTTAACATTTCATCGGTAAGTAGACATTAAAACGTTTAAAACTCTTTGATTTAAAGTTTTTCGTGTTGTTACAATGCTAACTAGAATCGGACAAAATGTAAAATCTATAAGAGTTGTACGAAACGCGTAAGCGCCATGAAATTCCTGGCGCTTATGACCTTTTGGCCGCGAGAAAACTAATCTCTAATGCAAACTAGCGCTGCATGTTTTAATAGTTTGGTTAACTATTATTTTAGCACTTTGGCGAACTTTAGTTCTAACTCTTACCAAAATGAAGTAAACTTTTGGTTCGGTATATCTGTGTAGTTCGATGCCTGCGTACTGTAAAATTTACAGCGAGCGCTAAGCACCCGTCTACGCCATATTACGGCGCGACAATATTCCATAATCTTTCTTTTTTTTTAAAAAAAAAACGTTATCGTTAAAAGTAATCGGTATGCGAACTATTCTAATACAAACTTGTATAGCATTCACCTGTCACCAGCTACACCCATCCTGATCTTTTCACTCGTTAAGCTACAACATCTTAGAAAACTTACGCTATACGAGCCTCCTTCATAAATACCCTATAAATAAAATATTTAGTCGGCCTTATCCTGCATACAACTACACTTTTACGTGGAAAATCAATTTTTAATATGGAGAGCGACAGAAAAAATAATTGAAGTATGGACTTTTAAACACCTGTTACAAATCCACGACTTTCTTTGCCACCAGGGTGGTGCCACTTAAAGATGATGAATGAAATATTTGATGTTTTTTATTGCTGGGAAGTTAATTTGTTCTAAATATTTAAAGGTAAGTCATATTAATTAGATTAAAAATAAATAAACCAAACCACATA
>DWHP01003131.1:0-13696 GCA_018247895.1 Parnassius honrathi
ATATATATATATATATATATATCATTGTATTTTTTTGTATAATATTTTTTTTTCTTTCTATAAAACAAACTAAAAACATGTTTATCAATATGATACATCGTTTACACTTAAAATAATTTATAAATATCGCTCGAGTGGTGTTGACAATAAAAGGATAATGTTTAGAATTTAAAAGAACTGTCAGTACGGCGAAATCAGAATGTAATTTTTGGTTATCTAAAGAGTTGCCCCTTGTTAAGCTAAGGTTAATGGAACAGCATTTACTATTCTATTATTAGTTTGCTTTCGTCACTCAAGCAGTTCTTGAACTGACACGTTGTCAAAAACAAAATTTCAATTGTACAATAAGTTACTCCATAATAGCAGTAAGAAAAGTAGGCATCCGCACTTTCTATTCTATTATCCATTCTATTACAGCCTATAAGAGGCCACTGCTTAACATAGGTCTATCCGTAGATCGCTTAGTAGGGGGGATATATGGCTATAAGTTTTGTCAGGTGGGTATTGGCAGCTGCAGTTTTTTATAATTATGTATGAGTTGTTATCAGGAAGATGCTGCTGCCCATATCCTGTTTTGATTTCCCTCTGTCGCCTCTTACACACCCACTTGACGATATGGAGTAGAGAGCGTCGTGTGTCTCGGTATTTTTTTAAATTCCATTTACCTTTAATTTAACAAGCTTTTCAAACCTTTAGTCCGTATAAAACCATTTCTTTTTTTCGTTCTTTCCGTTAATTGTACATCCGCATTCGCATTCGTTCTTTAATAATATTTGTTAATATTACATATTAGTATTAATTATTGTTATACTTTAAAATTGCCGTGTGGTGGCGCTGTAAAAATAAAGGCGACAGAAGGAAACAAATCAGGAGGGGCAGCAGCGTTTTCCTAATAACGACTAAAAATAAAAAAAACTGCGATTGCCAACCTGCTTGCCAAGCGTGGCAACTATGGCAAATATCCGCCTACATACATGCCTATGAGGCAATCAATGGCGGAGGCCTAAGTTCAGTATTGGACTTTAATGATCTGTAACGGTAACGGTAAAATATGTTTGTAAAAACTCAACAAAATTTATTATAATAATAAAATTTGCAATTTGCATGGCGACCTATTGTACTAAGTATGTAAGTCATTGCCGCCCAGCTACACCGCTAGTTATGTTAAGAACTACTTAACGACAGTTTAAATTCATGTGTTTTGTGTGTCGTTTAATCTTCGCCTAACTGTAGGTAATTATGAACAAAACTTACATAAGTAAACCACTTCATTAAATCACTTGAAGTTATCCACGAGCATAACAACTTGGGCAGTTATTGCAGTTAGTAATGACTTCGATAAAGAAACAGATAAGAAGATCCAATCTGGACAGCATTTATGAAGGTTATACGTGGAGAGCCATGCTGCAGCTATATTAGTAGTATAGTTGTAGCACGGAGGGGTCGGCTCGACTGGGGAAGGAATACGCTCTTACAGAATACCAGCGTAAAGTAGCAGATAAACGCTGCTGTGTTTCGTATGGTGAGTATATATAGAACCGGTGAAGTTTTTTACTGAATTGAAGCAATTCATTTTAGTCCTCACGGGTGAGAAAGCATTTTGATTCGTAATCGAGGATAGATGTAGATGTCTACGGGTCACAGTTACCACTTACCATCAGGTGGACAGTGTGCTCGTTTGTCACGCTTTACTATAAAAAAACTAATGTCTTTGAATGCACAATACGGCTACTCCAACATAGGTTTAGAGTCGATCAGCGAGCAATAAAAAAGAGCTTTCGGTGTTTTCAAATTCACGAGGCAATGGGTTCCCATCAATTAACACAATTTTGTCTTGGGGTTGCAAAAACAACTTCAATTAAAATTATTGAATGTAAAATGCTAGTCGAACTTAGAGTTTAGACCATATTAACACGAATTGCGATATTGTGAAGTTTGAGTTTCACGTCACGTCACTTGTTGAAAGCATGTCGTAGCTTTCTTGAAAAAGTGCTTCGTAAAGGTCAAATTTTATTAAAAATTTTTAAAAGTAAAACTACTACGCATATATTTAGGTAATAAAAATAATTCTTTGTTTTATAAAAAGTTATCAAATTGCACTTGAGAGAAGTATTCAGGAGGAGCGTCGCAGGACTGTCAGTGCTTCCGAAGACATAGTTAAACGTCGGGCGGGCGGCGTGCCAAGCCGGTCGACGGAGACCCGATGTTAGCTATTTATTGCAATTATTTGCGGATTTCTTGACTGTCGAGTTTGCGATACGTTCAGTGGATAAAACTATACGATTCGCTGTCAGTACACAGAAACGAAATGCTTTCTACATACGAGTAGGTACATACTATTACAATGTTAACTTGAACTAAATAGGAATTACATTTCTAAATTTTTGAGATTGTTATTTATTTAATCAAACAGAATGTTCAAAAACATAGTGGCAACATCATTTTAAATCATGTTAACACAGGATTAATCTAACGTAATACATTCATACACACACTACGAGTATAATTGTCCTATTGTATTGCAATAGTACCACGCCTATCAACTACTTGAACGTTAATGTCCAATTCTAATCAGATAGGCCGTCCGTTGGCGTTGTTCGATGTTTACAGTAGCGTAAGGGCTTTAAATACGATGACGTCGTAGTGAGTCATAAAATATAAAGGGTACACAAGAGAGAAAAAGAATTCATGACCTTATTGTGTGGTCATTTAGTTTTAGTCTAGACTTTGACACTATACATCATGATTTAACGTTGCTTAAGCATTTGAATGGACCGATGCGTACGAAAGGTGAGTGGCAGTCGGTAAGCGAAATGTAGGGCGGCCTTGAACCGTGATTTGTGGCATTTCCACAATGCACGGTCCTGAGCCACCTGCATTCATAAACTTTCTGTATCTCTTACAAAGTCGTCACTCCATTTAGTAGGAGGTCGTCTTATACATCGCTTACCGACACGAGCCTGCAATGCATAGACACCTACTCCTACATCTATCTTGGATTAAGAATTAAATTGCAGAGTTGTCAACCCTAAGGATGTTTATAATAAAAAGTTTATGAGGGTTTTTCAAATTTTGGGAGACTTCGTACATTTTGTGAGTATATGTTAGGTGATAATTTAGTATTATTTGCAAAAATAGTGTGTTATCTCAGAAACATACTTCACATTGGAGAGCTAAGATATATATTTGTCTAGGAGTCCGTCTGGGTAGTTACCACCTTTTCAGCTGTTTCTGCTGCCAATTAGAAGTGTTGCGTTACTGTGATCCGGTCTGAAGTGTTATAGCGAGCCAGTATAATCACACACTGTGAGCCTTTCTTCCTTCTTAGGGGTGACAAAGCATCTGTAGCCTTGTTTAAATAGAATAACGGTGAAAAACGAGAACACAGGCCAGTCGATGGTAAGTGAATGCTGTGGCCCATAGACATCTACAATCACCCTCGCTTAAAACTCAAAATGCAGATAGGTTGTCACCCGTGGGGACTAAGATTGGATGCCACGTCTCCAGTAAAATGGTCTCCGGTTCTCTACACTCACCATACGAAAGACAGTAGCATTAAGCCGCCGTTTTACGTTGGTGTTCTGTGAGAGCGTGGTCCTACCCCGGTCGAACCGACCCATTCGTGCTACAACCATAATCTAGCTCTACTACCTAAGTTCTTCTTCCTTATTTCCTATGAAGTTGGCTGCAAGTGTACACAGACTACGGAATCCACTAATCATCAGGTAGACTAAGTTCATTTGTCATTATAAAAAACATTCAAACAAATTTCCAAATAAGGATGAGTGATGTCGACGACCTCAAGGACGCCAATGAGTGGCGTAGCACTTAAAATACAAAATTCGGTGAAAACATCAACAAAAAGCAAGCAAGCGTCGCTTAACAATCTACTGATGCCTGTTGAAAGCCTTTGCAGTTATCGCTTAGTGTGTGGTCGAAATGAAATGTGATAATTGGTAATTATTTATGTTTTATAAGAAGTCTTTTACTGAAGCAGAAACAGAAACTTTTTATTCAATTCAGATTGTAAACAATACTAATTGAAAATCACTTTTTCATTTACCACAGGTTCGCAAAAAACACTTCCGTCCTCTCTGAATTCTCCATTGCATTAAACATATATTAATATAATAATCAGCTCAACACTAGCATCAGTTGTCGAGCGACCCCTTGCAAAACCTAATTGATTTTTATGAAGTAAATTATTTACAGTCGGAGAAAGACTACAGTGAGAAATTTGTATCGTTACTGTACGGTTTCTTACAATCTTATGGCGTAGTTTTTAACAATCAGTTTAAGCAAAGGTCAATTTCGAATTTGTATTTGACATCCAGGCCAAAACCTACAGCCAACCATGAAACTGACCAAGACAATAGCAGATACGTAAAATTAAGTTCCTTATAGGTTACTGTTGTCGCAATTATTGCTTAGTGAAATTACCCATATTTTTTATGATGGGAGGGAGTCTAATGAGTGGTTGAAAGGCTTAAAAATCAACGTTATATTAAAGAGATAGTACCTACTTTACTTCTGTAATGTTATATTAGCAATACACAGAAAGATATAGTATACACAGATAAACACGTATAATTAAAGTAACAGTTTTGTGATGCCCCATACTAGCTCGTAACGTGAGTTTTATTTAATTAAGTAAAACATAATGGTAATTTCAGGGCTATTAAGTTTTATTACAACTTAACTCCTACAACAAAAAAGCACCATTTGATGACTAGTGAAATGGTGTTATGTTAAACTAAGTGAGAAGCCTTCTTTTCTGTCAATTAGGCCGTCTGGGCAGGTTCCACCTTTTACTTACTAACCTTCATACTTCTTTTACTCTTCTCTCTGTACTTCTCTTCTCTTACTTGTACTTCTATTTGGGCGTACTACCCTTTTACTTATAAAGATGTACTGCCGCTAAGCAACAGTGTGCACTAACTGCCGTATTTTGATTTAATGGATAAGCTAATATGATCGCAGACTGCGAAGTATTTTATCCAAGTTCTAAGAGGTGGCAACACGTTGTACGGCTTTCCTTGTTAGAAGTTAGTTGAAAATATCCATGAAATGCTGTTGCCACTTCCAACAGGTGAAATGTAAGCTCATTTGTAACGAAACTTTTATAAAAATGTATAATATACCTACGTATTAAGTCATTCCTATCAAAGTTACGCGTTCAGAAGTTCGCATCGTATCAATCTGATCAGTTCGTCCACTGTATCCGGAGCAATAGGATTGCCGCCGCGAGAGCCGTTTGCAATGGGCTTTTGTTTTGATGATTGATTGTCGTGACTCCTTATTTTTGGCAGAAGAAGAGACTAATAAGGTAATAAGTAATAGAATATCCCGGACCGACCAAACCGGTGGTGGTTCGTCTACTGATTGGTGAATACAGATTGTATGACTTCATCGTTATTCATCGGACAGGATGTCTCTCCGAGATATTGCCCCGGCTAGGCATGTGTCATTCATTCATTTCTAGTGACCCGATCATTCAAGTATTGATTCGTCTTATTCTATGATCTGTGAGACCAGCTCATGTCAATGACGGTCATCGGACATTACTACACTCTCTGGTTATGGGTCCTGTCAATCGTTTGATCCGGAGCGTTCAAAAAATGTAATTGCAATCATCAATATTTTGATGCGACCCAGGTCAAATGAACGAATCATTCACGATTTACACATGTCTAGCACCGGCATTACCGACAGGTCGGTGCGTACGTTCCGTTCACTACGGATCAGTAGACGCACTTGTTGGACATTCTTGACTTACTATACAAAAAAATTCTAAAATAAATTTGATACAATCCATCTCATGCGTCAAAAGCTGAGCATAATGTGACTCTTTCATATATATTGCTTTTGCGGGTGTGTTGGTACCCGTTTTGTTTTAAAAATTTTGAATCTGTTATCATGATGTATCACGACCTCTTACGAAACTAATAGCATGATGTGGCGATAGTGTTGCGGATTCTCTAACTCCGGCACTACACAGTTACGTATACATGTATAATTTATAAGGTAAGGATAAAATTTGGCACTTAATAGTGGTGAATAAATGTAAATACGTACATGTATTATGTAAAACTGTACTACAAAGCATTTAAAGGTTTAAAAAAAAGTTTCCTGATAAAATTAAATTTTACCAGTACATAATGCAAATGAGTTTGGGTTTGAAAAATTGGCATTTAATTATAAAGCAGTGAACGGTGCCGGTAGATAAACATGACATAAATTAACAGCTTTATTCATTGCAGATGTTTAAGGAAGAAAATAAACACGCATAAAAACCCTCTTGAAAATTTCACGACGACCGCGTTATTGTTTTCATAAATCATATTCAATTTTTATGTGAATATTTACCTTGATGGAAATTAAAATTTTGTCTAAATAGTCAAATTATTACACGTGTATATTAAACGGGTATTGATAACATAACAAAAAAAGTTCACTTCATTATATTAATAGTCAAAGTAATATCTACTTCTGAATATTTTTATTAAAAATTATGAATCAAGAAGATGTTGCTGCCCATGTCCTGTTTCTCTTCCCTCTGTCGCCTCTTACGGTACCCACGGAACGATATGGTGTAATGTATTCTCTTACTCCATCATTACACAAACAAGTAACCCCTTTATTGAATAAAGATACGTATTGCAGCAATATTAATCTGAGATTATATTTGGTCAGTCCCCTTAAGATTACGATTCGCTACACGAATAGTAAACGAGATACAGGTTAGTGGCACGTTCAGTGGAATATTTGAACTACGAGCACTACAAACTAACTCAATATTTACCTCAACTCGCGGCGCAGTCAGTTAATGGTCAATCATAATACAAATTGCATTACGTAACTGACAGGCAGGCAGTAGGTATAAAGCAGTAGTTTTGAAAAGCGCTTTATCTGTTTCATTTGCGTTCCTAATCAACTGATTAATATTATAATCAGGGCGCACAAATACGTGCCTAGCACCTGACCGGTTTTAAATAATAAATATCATTCAAATAATTCTTAAAATCTGTGAAGCTAACAATTAGTGCGAGTTACCAAGAATAAAATACGGATTTGCAACATATTCCTTAACCGCTGGACCAAAAAAGCCACAGTCGTTAAAACTATGGAGAGGACTATGGAGGTTTGGAGGTCCTCAGCGTTAATAGAACATGTAACAAATATTGTATATCCGCAGTTAAATCAGAGTAACTAAATTAGTCTAAAGGATTAGTAAGCTAATGATGTTAATGCAATTTCAGGAATTTATTTTTTGGCCAGTAAATTCAGCTCACCGACCAACTTAGCTTTTATACTTTTACCTAATCTATAAACAACTCTTAGTGTGAGGAGAATATTATATCTATAAAAGTTGAACTACCTAATTTAATAGTTATGCGCACAGACACACATTTATGCATAAACTAAATATATAGATACATACATTTCAGGGACAAAATCTTAAAAAAAAACCGCAATAATAATCATCATTCATCATCATCATTACAGCCCTTCACAAGTCTACTGTTGAACATAGGCCTTCTCCGAGGAATGCCACAAAGCACGGTTCCGAGTCACCTGTATCCATCGACTTCCTGCACGTCTTACCAGGTCGTCACTCCATCAAGTGGGAGGTCGCCCCACACTTCGCCTACCGGTACGAGGCTGCCGCTCGACAACCTTTTTTCCTCTCTGGTTGTCGGTTCTTCGAGCTACATGGCCGGCCCATTGCCATTTCAGCTTACTAATCCGTTGGGCTATGTCGATTACCTACTCTGGTTATATATCGGGTATATCCTTATTTCTAAGTTTACCACGCAGATAAATCCCGAGCATAGTCCTCTCCAAAGCTTGTTGAACGACCTTGAGCGTCCTCATACGGCCAGCAGTGAAGGACCACGTCTCAGTTCCATAAGTCATCACCGGCAACAAGCACTGGTTGTACAGTCTCGTTTTCAGGTTTTGAGGCATAGCTGACGAGAAGATGTGTCGTAATTTCCCGAACGCTGCGCAGCCGAGTTGAATCCGCCGATTGACCTCTTGGCCGAAGTTGGACTTACCTAGTCGGAATTTGTCCCAGATAAACAATACTCATCAACAACTTCGAGCTTAGTGCTCCCAACAACTACCGGCATAGGTGTGACATGGATGTTACACATGATCTTCGTTTTGTCCATGTTTATCTTAAGACCTATCCGTTGGGAGGCACCATTGAGGTTATTGAGCATAGTGCTTAGGTCCTCCAGCGATTCTGCCATAACGACTATATCGTCGGCAAATCGAAGGTGGGTGATGTACTCGCCATTGATGTTAATACCGTATCCTTTCCAGTCCAGTAGCTTGAAAACGTCTTCCAATGCAGCGGTGAAGAGTTTCGGGGATATAACGTCACCCTGTCTTACACCTCTCTGCAGTTGAATAGGTTTCGTACTCCGGTTCTGTACTCAGATAGCCATCGTAACCCTACTGTACAAGCGCTTCAGCACTTCGACATACCGACGGTCAACCGAGCACCGCTGAAGAGATTGTAGCACCGCCTAAATTTCGACGGAATCGACGTGGCGGATTGCACTCTTCGGTCTTTTGTACAATTTGCCGAAGGGTATGTATGTGGTCCTAAAGCCTTTTTGGAAACCGGCTTGTTCGGGAGGCTGAAAGTCGTCGAGTCCGCGTGCGAGACGATTCGTAATGATTTTTGGAAACAGCACGAAGACGCGGCTCAGAAGGGATATCGGTCCGTAGTTCTTCAAGAGAGTGTTGTCACCTTTCTTGAAGAACAACACCACCTCACCTCTGTTCCACGCCTCGGGAGTAGTGCGACTATGGAGTTGGAATTATAGAGCTTCTGAAGGACTTCAAATACCGGTTTTCCACCTCTTTTCAGAAGCTCCTCTGTAATTCGGAAAAACAAATAAAAGTGAATTCCGATTACCCACCTGTCTGGGGTGAATAGCAGAACTAGCTTTTACCGAGTATTCACTGTAGGGTGGGTGGATACTCTAGGGTGGATAAACGGAACAACCCAGCGGGTATACCTATTTTTTGTTGATTAGCCGACATAGATTAAAAATAAAAGTTATTGTAAGTCATTATTTACTTTAACCTCCCCTTTCAGGAAAAACTCTGTTTTGATAAGATATTTGAGATAGCTCTAAACATAGTAATAACATACTAATCAACAACTTTGAGCTTAGTGGTCCCAACAACTACCCGCATTGATGAAACATGGATGTTACACATGATCTTTGTTTTGTTCATGTTCATCTTAAGACATATCCGTTGGGAGGTACTTCTGAGGTCATTGAGCCTAGTGCTCAGGTCCTACAGCGATTCTGCCATAAGGACTATATATTACGCCATGGGACTGTTTAGAGTATCCACTACCCCATATCCTCATCATCCCCAGGGTATCATGAGAGGATCGACAGAGGGAAATTAAAAAGGAGATGGGCAGCAGCATTTTCCTGATAACAACTCAAAATAATAACAACTTTGGTTGCCAACTTGCTTGCCTAGTTTAGCAACCATGGCAAATGTTTCCACGAAGTAATCTATTGGGGAGGTCTATGTTCAGCTGTTGACTGTAATTTAAATATGATTAAATATATTTTGCACAATTTAAATATAATTAGCATTATATTTAAATTGTGCAAAATTTAAAATAGATTCATATTGACCAACAGTTTACTGCTTACTAAGAGAAGTACCTAGATATTAATTTTCTTCATGAAATTGGCTTCTTATTTTACCTGACTGTCCCAGTAGGAGAGTAATATTTTTGTGTGTATATATTTATTTATTTATTAAGATAGATAGATACAACATGAACAATATTAATAAACATTGTTAAAATCAAAATACTACATTTTTAGATAAAGGATATGTCTTTACTGGTGGTACTAAGTTTATGTAGCGTCATTAGGTCTAAAAGTTTTCGTCCGTCAGCCAGTGAACTCATTCTAAGATGAGAAAGCCTAGAGTAATAATCTTTATAGTAAGCTCAGTTTTTGAACTTTATATGTCACAAATCGAGTGAAGTTTTGTTGAATATGCTCGATTCTGTGAATGTGAATTTTATAAGAAGGATTCCATATCACTAAGACATATACTAAACCGCTACAAATGAATGCATTATAAATAGTTATCAGAGTCTGAGCATTTTTGAAAACCTTACGTGTATGTTTCAAAAAACCTAACATTTTCCATGAATGCGTTACAACATAATCTATATGTTCTATAAAGCTAAGTTTGTTATCACGAATGACCCCAAGATCGCAGGTAGATGAAGATTCACCCAGTACGTCTTTATTAATGAAGTAACAAGATGTAACAGTAGATTTATTCTTTGTGAATTTAACGTACACTACACTAAACGCGGTACGATACACTTACGAGGATTAAGTTTCATTTTATTACTTTTGCACCACTCATGGATAGCATCGAGGTCATTTTGTAAGGATAGAACATCATCCTGATTTTTAATAGCCTTGAACAATTTTAAATCGTCGGCGAAAATGTGTGTACTTAATGCTGTGTTATATCATTAACAAACGTCAAAAAAAGAATAGTACCAATATATGCACCTTGGGGTACTATTGATAGAGTCACATAATCATTAGACTTGTATCCATGCAATACGACACTTTGTGATCTATTTTTAAGATAAGAACTTAGCCAACGAAGTAAATTACCTTGCACACCGTATGAATTTAATTTAGATATAAGTAATTGATGGTCCATGATATCAAATGTACTAGAAAAATCTGTGTATATGCAATTCACCTGCATTTGACCATTCATTACACTTGCAACTTTCACGACGTAATCCATCACATTGCTTACAGTAGATTTATCTTTGCAAAACCCGTTTTGTGCCTCTGCAATATTTTTAGATGATTTCTTAAACTTAGATAAACTAAACGTTCAAATATTTTTGGAAATAAACTCATAATTGAAACCGGTCTATAATTTTTAACATTATTTTTATCTCCTTTCTTGTAAATAGGTATAACATTGGAACATTTCCAGTCAGTTGGAAAAGACCTGGTTAATAAAGATTTACTAAAGATTTGTTTTAGAGGAAGAGTTAGATATTTTGATGTCATTTTTATAAAAAGGGGAGGAATGCCGTCAGGACCCGCTCCTTTGTAGATTTCTAATGACTTGAGTATACTCAGGATTTTACGTTCTGTTATTTCTATATCATGTAACGAACTTTGTGGATACGCATCGAACAATACAGGAGCTGCTGTACACCTGAGTTGGGAGAACACAGATGAAAAAATCGAAAAAAATGAGCAAAAAGATTACATATCCCCTCACCACATTAGCCGAGAGATTGTCTAGGTACATTTCTTCTGGAAAACCATAATCGCAGGATTTATGATGACAGACGAACAACCAAACTTTTTAGGATTAGACTGAATGGATTTTTCGGTTTCCTGTATATAATCTAAACAATTCTTAGAGGCCAATGACTTAACCCAGTAATTTAAGAGCTTAAGTTCTAGTATATCTCTTGGATTTTTGTAAATTATGTGCCTTAATCGGATCTTTTTTTTTCTTTTATCAGTTTAATTAAGTTCGGTGTAAACCAAATAGGAAACTTTAAATTATGCAGCTTCATTTTGGGTACAGTTTCATAAATAATCGTATAAAGTATTTTGTAAAATCTAGAAAACTAAAATCTAGAATCACTAAATTCAAAACCCCAATCAACTTTACTTAATCCAGAATTTACTTTAGTATAATCAGCCTTTTTAAAATTGTGTATTTACATTTATCTCTAAAGCAGGATGATGACGATCAGTTTTACTTATTGGACATGGACATTCGGCAACATTTATATCGTAAAGATTACTTAAAACAAGGTCAAGGGTTCTGTTATTAGCGTTTTTCACAGCATTAAATTATGATAAATTGTTTAAAGACAAAAAGTCTATGAACTGAAATCCCAGATAACAGCATTAATTGTTAGGGGTTAATTTGTTTATGGAATTGGTAGCATCGGTAATGCAGCCTATAAAATTCAAATTAAAATTGCCCAATATTATTGTGTCTTTACTATATGATTGCATTACAATATTGCAGTTGTCAAGAAATCCATCTAATGAACTATTAGTTACCGGAGGGGGCAAGTATACTACACAAAACAAGCAGTCGGCGAGTTTACCATTAATATTCACTCTCACTGAAACCCACAAGTCTTCGTAACAGCTCTCAAAGTGGTTAACTCTTTAAGAGTACAGTTTCTTCAATACACCAGGCTACCAGGATACCTCTGCCTCTCTTGCCAGCGAGATGGGTAGAATTACGATCAGGTCTATAAACACTGAAGTTTGTGCCGAACAGTTCACCGTCTGATACTGTGTCATCAAGCCATGTTTCAGTTCCTACTATTATATTATAATGGGTAACCAGTGAAGACAGATTAATGTTGTCTGTCTTAATTTTCAGACCTCTGAAATTTTGATAATATATATTGAATTTTATTTTGACAGTAACGGTCTTAGTAATATGGCATATCAAAATATTTATGTCTATTTCTTTGGCACACTCAGTAGCCTAAACTCCTTGATGGATTTTAACATATGTGGGACTTGTCTGAATTATAGAAGTAATATAGGGTATAAAATTTTCTCTTTTCAACAAAAATTTTGATGCAGTTGGATTTTACTAAATCAATATTTTAACCATTGGGCTTTGTAAATACATAACTCTAGTTACCTACATTAAGTGAAATAAAATAGTTACTAAGTCACCATGTGGTAGCAGCATAAGAGAATTCATTACAATTTTTCGTACCGTAGGTGTGTGCTGTAACAGGCCAATGTGAGTAAGCCTGAAAAATCGACCATTTCACCATATTCTTTATACTAGACATATAATACTCAAAACTGTGACAACAACAGACAGCAACATCAAACATGTGAGATGTCTGACACTGCAATTATCAATCTGCTACTGATATGGGGAGTCAGATCGAGTATCTTGTACAGATGTACGTATTTGACTTCTCAAATAGAAGTATTAAGATATACACAACTTGAGTAAAGAAACTATTGAAAGTTTGTGGAGTATTCACTATTCATAGTAAGTACTCAAATACTGAATGAACTACTTAAAATGCAAACTTTATCAATACTTATTAACTTTATTTATAATTATGTTTAATACTTTATAATACAAAGTCTGATTAGATTTTCCCATCAGTTAAGTTTCCTGTTTAGGCAGCCTGTACTATCCAATTAATATAATAAAATAAATTTGTGTTTTTATTACTCATAATTTTATATACAATGGTGTTTTTGGCATTAAGAAATATTAAGGTTCTTAGGAAACAAATGAAACACTCAATTACATGACACAATACTCAAACATTACAAGTTTTAACTCAATTCTTTATACTATGAGTAATAAAGCATTCCAATACAAAAAACTATTGACTCAACACAACACTAAAATGTGCCTGCTAAATGCGGTAATTTAAAAACTTCCTCCTTAGGATGAGAAAATACCATGTCTAACAAATTTACGTTTATAACCTGATAAATATGTTGAAGAAGAAAGAAATGAAAAATAATTTAAACAATGCAGTCTCAAAACAAACAGATTAAAATTGAATCAAACCCCAGGACTATTTATATGTTAGACCTATAATGCTGAACATATTATTTATAAACAAAAATATAATTATGAT
>DWHP01003132.1:0-13696 GCA_018247895.1 Parnassius honrathi
GGTGGGGGTATCGACTTGTCGCTTAGTAAATAGGATCGTTTTCTATTCACTTGCACTATTCACAAATACTAATACTAGGCACTAATCAACGTGTTTACACATGAGGACTTAGTATTAGTGACAAGTACTAAGCGCTTTGCTACGAAGCCCGTGTAAACCGCCCATAAGTAGGTGAGTGCTTGCTAGTAAAAGGATACCTTGAGCACCTTTTCTCCATATATGCTTTAGTATGAAGTGAAAAACAAACTAACAATCCACCTTATGGTATGTTGTCGATCCACCTGATGGTAAGTGGGTACTGCAGCCCATGGACTGCCTGCAGCTAACTTCAAACATAATAGGCTACAATGCGCTGTCACCTCTGATGACTAAAATGCAATGCCCTACAGCCTGTGATTATACTGACTATACTTTTCAAACTGGCACACAGAAGTGCACGCACTGCTATTTGACGACAGAAATAGGTAACAGGAGGATGGAGGAGTCCATCTAGATTAAGAAATTGGCAAACATAAGTGGTAGCTTATCAATTGTAAGTATATCATTAATTCCTATGAAATTAATACATCTTGGTGTACATACATACTGGCTGCATTTATACATTTATAAATATATTTGTACATAAGTAAAATAAAGTGTATAACAATGCTCATTATGATGTCCATGTATGTTTATCCTTTAAATAATTATTAAATTTGTTCTTTTCTTTCTCCATGAGTGCTTTTTAGATGCACTTTGAACTTAGGCAAAGGCAAATCAGTACATTGCATATGAAGCCCTCTTTATTTTGTGTCCATGGGCTACAGTAACCACTTGCCATTATGTAAATTGTACCTAAATTTAATAATATCACAAAATGTGTATATCTTACCCGTTTCATGACTCCAGTTAACGTCAAATTTGAAATTCTCATTTTCGATTTTCTCTTCCTCAACTTTAACAGATTCAAGGCTAAAAATGTCGTCCTTACAATCATTTTCTATATTATACTCTACTGGCCAGATATCTATATGATTAATTGGTGTGAACTGAATCTCATCTCTAGCCTCATGTGGTTTTGGTATTGACTGAAACGAAACTTTTTTAAATAAGTGTAGGAGAATCCATACTACCCTATACCATCCCGCAGATGCAGGAGCATCTTCCTGACAACAACTCAAAATAATAGTAAAAACCGGACAAAAGTGAGTTCCCAATAAATTTAAATAAGAATGTAGATAGTTCAGAAATGTAATTAGAATCAAGACTGAACAATTTTTCCATTTAGATTCATAAATACCATGAATTACAAAAGTTTACTAATAATGTTTATCACTTATAGATAACATTTAGTTTATATACAATAGAGTAATTCATGACAGTATAAACAGTTCAATAATTATTTTTGTAAAAATAAGACTTTTTTTTAAAATTATGTGCGAGCAGCTATGCAGGTCTAGGGTAAGAGACCAGTACCACTGCAACCTAAAAGATCTATTGTGATTGCTGCTATGGCTATAGTTCACTGCTAAGCCCATGTTTTCCATGAATAGGAGTTGCTTAGCCGTAAGCAATTTCACTTCTTCTGGGCGGAGTACACAGTTTCCCAAACGAGTGTTATGTTTGCGCATTAAGGGTCCGCAATCAGTTAGGATGTGTAGAGGCGTTTCCTCTGTTATGGAATAGAACCGACACATCCTTGCGTTCTTAATCCTGGGATGGACATGTGCTTTTTAAGACAACAGCGTCCAGTTAGGGCTTTTACCAGAATGCGCAATTCGAAGAAGGCGAAAATTTCTGCCTGGAAGATAGAGGTGTATCTACCCGAATACGTACTAAGTTTGAATTTGGAGTGAAGACTTTACTTATTCATAATTCATAAAATACTAGCTTGCCAGGCAGACGTTATTCTGCCCTTTTCGGCGACCTTTTATCATGTCCTATTAAAAATCTTTAAAGTCGCAGAAAAAAAATTGTGGGTCACTTATGGGCAAAAGAACTATCCTATCTCTCAAGTTGGACCTAACTGCACGCGGTGTGCAAATTTGTATAAAATCGGTCAAGTAGTTTAGGACTCCATCGCGAACAAACAAAGTGACACGTAATTTATGTATATTAAGATATAGAACATTGCTTTTACGAAAAAGTAAGTTGGATTGAAAGACAAACTTAACTTTGCAGTAGAAAATACATTCTCCCATATAAAAAAATAAACATAAACGAGTACATATACAACTTCTTCTTTTGTACACAAAATGTGCCCGTATCAGAAGTAAGCTCCTCTTCCATATCATAAAATTTACTAAAGCATATACTAAATTTTACGCTGAGCGTAAACATTTTTAAAAAGTAGAAACAGTGTGTGTAGTGCGTGTGTATGTAGTAAACGAGTACCTCGTGTGCTAGTAATGTTCGCCTTGAGCACATCTTGAATCCCACAATTTTCTAACTTCTGCAACAGAATGGAGGTACACTATGTCAAATGCCTTTTTATGATCAAGAAACACTGCAAGGCAATTTGAATTTTTATAAAGACTATCAACAACTACAGATGTTAGGGCTTCTCCAGCGTTTTCAGTCCAATTTCCTGCTTGAGAGCCAAACTTATTGAGGAAACTTATAAGTCTCTTGTTGATAAGTTTTTCTATAGCTTTTGAATATCTATAGCTTTTTAACGAAATTGGTCTGTAGTTCATGATATCCTTACTGACTCCTTAAACAAAGACAGAAATATACCGTTCTACTATATTAAAATAATGTGTCTAGAGTATGACACACGATTTGTGATAACTGGTATAGATTTGTGTTTACAAGCTAACATTATAGTGATCATCAAGATGCCTACCAAGTGAAAATTAAGGAAAATATTTCATTATAATGGGAATGATCCATCAAGCAGTCAACTTTTATTAATTAGAAAAGTATTACTCTGCGGACCTTGTAGTGATGGTTGAAGGATATCCACTACTCTATATACCTACCCATAGGACGGATGTCGTAAAAGGCGACGGAGGGAAACTGAAACAGGAGTTGGGCGGCAGTATTTTCCTGATAACAACTCAGACTAATATATACTGTAGTCCCCAACCTGCCAAGCGTAGCAAATTTGGCAAAATCCCTCCTATGAAGCAATCTATGACCGACTTTTATAGGTTTTAATGGATGGAATGGATAATACCATGGACCCTCCTACAAGCAACTGCTCCAGAACTGCACTTGACTCAATAGCCTGTTGTTGTAATGTTCTGCATCGAATGAGTCTTGCATGACAGATGAAACAGACAATTATGGGCTCATCTTCATCCATCTGAAAATTTGGAAGTTTATCATAAATATGGAAGCCTACTTAAATATACAATTTTGTAATGTGTAGAATATATTGGCCACCACAACTCTCTTCTTCAACATCATTTTGTTATAACAATTGTTGTTACTTCAATGTTATAACATTGAAGTAACAAATGAACTTACAATCTACCTGATGGTAAATGACTACAGCAGCTCATAAGCACCTGCAACAAACTCTACAGATGCTATGTTACCTCTGAGGACTAACATGTAATGCTTCACAGCCTGTTATTATACTGGATCTCGATTTTCTTTAGACTGGGACATGTACTGCTGCTTGTGGCAGGTAAGAGGATGATCACTACCCAGGCAGACTCCTACACAGGAAGAAATCCTACCACCTAGTGGATCGTCATCACTGCAACAACACAGTCTTAAGCCACCTACATCCATCAACTTCCAGTCTTACAAGAATTCCACTATATAATAGCGGGGTCACTCTACAATTTGCTTACCAGTATGAGGCTGCCACTTGAGAATTGTTTTCCCATCTGTTGGTAGTTCTGCTAACTATTCGCCGCGTGCAGAAAGTGTGCCTGTGACTGTGACTTGTCTTTTGCTTCCGCCAACTGCATCCTGTGCTCGCGTAGTTAGTACCGTTAACAACACAGTTGTGCGCTCACATGTGCAACATCTTTGAATTTATTGCTCTCGCTCCGAAATTATTCATTAGTTGTCTTGTTAAGTTTTACTAATCATCGATAAGTGACATAATGATGTCATCGGCAAACTTTCTGCATGCGGTTAATATATGGACACAATTCTCTAATTAATTTAAAATGTTGTGAGTGTCAAGCAAGTAGGAGTCTGCATAACATTAACAAATAAAATTTTAAAAGCAGTAGATCCAGATCTTGGGACTCTGACAGAGGTATGTTATCAAGTTGGGTCTTTCAAAATTCAATCTTAATAAACCTACATTCATATTTTAACTTTAAACTACTAGCATCACTATTAACATTGCAAACACTTCTCTTATTTGCTCTAAGTAAACTGAAAATGTTTGCACCAGGAATAATTTACAACAATAGTCAAATAGCAGATTATAACTTACTACTTTCTTGAGTTCACAGTCCACATCCTTTTCTATTAGGTCACACTTAGTTAGAAATGGAAGTTAGTAACAATATAAACTGCCTAGCAGTTTTAACCTTTTTAAATTAATATCAATTGCAGTATAAAGTGAGCTTGAGGTAGGTTTATCATCTAACAATTAGATTATTTTATCTCATAAGAATTGCACTATAATTGCAGTACAACTGCAATATGAAGGGCAGCAAAATTTTCCTCATAACAGGTCAAAATAAATTAAAAAAACTGCAGTTGCCGACCTGCCGGCCTAGCATAGCAACTGTTGCAAATATTAATAATAATAATATCAGAAATTACACTAATAATATAAAAAACATATTTTCAATATATTTTGGAATATACATTCCATAACATATTGAGTTACTGTAGAAGCTTCAACACAGGTATTCAAGTTTCCAGAGCATTTTTTTTTTTTTTTCATCACCCCCACACTAGGATTTTCTCCTTTATCATTGGGGCAGTTTACAAACATAAATTTCACAAGGACAAACATCCAGACCCGGACAATTACTTGCAGGCCATACAAATTATTGTTCTGTGCGGAATTCGAATCCGTGGCCATTAGCACCGTAACTCATAATTAAGCCACTGCGCCACTGAGCTGTCAGTAAGTATTGAAAACATACCATATTAGCAAAGTCTAAAAACACTTAAACGTACAACTCTGAAAGATCACAGAGAACGAGGGCAGTTAATTGAAACATAAAATAATATATTAACACTATACCATGACATTATTAACACTAGACCATGGTACCACCCTGATAGAGCCCACCCACCTGTGATACAATGATAATATAGGTGCAGTGTGGCAATCACAATGTCCTACAGACAGAATTTCAATCACAATGGAGACTATTCATTAGCACAGGGCAGGATTATATTCCATGTATGTGTAAGCAAGCACATGTGCACATTATTCCCTTCTCTGGTTTCTGTTTGATAGGAATAAGAGAGTGAGGGAATTCCTGTGTCCGTAAGCACATGTGCACTTTAATAGTCTGATAGAATGGCTTTAAATGAGTGAAAGACCAAACCATTTTGTTAATTTCTTGACAGAAAATCGCAACAATACTTAGTAATATGTACTAACAGACACGGTAAAAAAATTTACGCAGCAGTGCGGGTCGCGTGGAAGGAGGCACATGATACCTTTATGCGAGTAAGTTTGGGCCGCGGGCTCTAACGCGTGTTGCAAACAACCAAGTCTTGGTGTCTCTTCTACTACGTAGTAGGATTTCAGGCTAATTGTTGTTTTTCAGGTTCTGATTGCATTTGTCTGGTAGTACTATATTTCACGCTGCACCTTAGCCTAGCCCCGATCTATCACATTTTATATCAGGGAAGTATAATGTATTTCTACGTCGATAACAACAAATTACCGCAATTCCAATTCGCAATGTTAAGAAATATTAACTACTTACAAAACAGTTCGTCAATGTTTTGTACAAATTTCGGAGACCAGTCTTCTTTAGTACACACATTCGTACATTAACGCATAAACAAATTCTACAAACTTCGCTAAAGGCCATTGTTCTTTCCTAATTCACTTTTCCTTCATCAATAAACCGGATCAGATCACTATAAACTTTCAGGTATACAAAAAGTACTCTGTGCTATAAACTATAATCCAAAATATTACAAATTGTAAAATGCATTGGCAGTACAAGATTTTTTTTTAAATTTAACTGTTTTTACAGTTCCGGGTACTAGCCCTTCTGAGCCTATCATTCCTTTTAGACTTCAGTTTATACATTTTTTCTTCACTATATGCTGATGCGTCACATTGCGAAGTTTTTGGGAGATTTTAACGATAGCTCAACCCAGCGGGCTGTTGATGACGACAGCCACTCAAGTTCATGAGACGCCCAAGCCATCATTCATATAGATCATTTCGTATACCTGAAAGTTTATAGTGATCTGATCTTGATAACGCCCTGTTCCTGGACACAAAGGTTTAGCACACGTACTCCTGAGATGTCAGTGGTTCTGACCAAGGTTCGAGCTACTTTCCATGGAAGGTCACAACGGTGAACTTTCCACGAGTACACAACGGTGAGCTTGCTCAGGGTTCCGAGGCAGACTAACCGGTACAATCGTTTCCGATTTCGGCGGAAGAACAATCTTCTTAAGGCTATACACGTTCCCTGGTAACGCCCCTTCTACGAAAACTTCCTCTTCTCCACATTTCAAAATGCATTGCTTAACGTCAATCCCACAACAATTCTTCCTCATGAAGTTTAGGCCCAGGATGCAGTCGTCCATTATATCAGCCACGATGACATTATGCAGGTAGATCATGTTGCCTAGCTTCAACGCCATCTCCTTCTCTCCACGGAAGGGTATACGCTGACCGGTGGCTTTTACCAAATTAATGCGTTCTCGGTTGTATGTGGAGTCCGCAAGGAACTGATTTATAAGTTGGGAACCAACAACCGTTCGAGAGGCTCCGATGTCTATGATCAGTTTACACGGCATTCCATTGATCTCGCCCCTGATGATTAGCTCTTACGCCTGTCACTCAGTGGGGTAGGCAGCGACAATGGACTTTCATCTTGCAGTATCAGTTAGTAATAATAATAAGTAGTGTCAGTCGCTCCCGAGCCACTTCACTCCTGGAATCACTCATTCAGTTTTCAAAGACAAGCTTACGATAGACCCGAGTAATTTGCGGTCTGCCTGATTGTTGTTAATACTACATACCAGATACTACCTAAGTGATGTAGCATTTCGCAACCGTCAGATCTTCTCTGCCGTCTGAATATAAGTACTATAGAAAGGCATTTTATGGTTTATATCTTCCTGTAATCGTACAGTTCAGGTGTGTTGTATTTAAATATATATGAAATACATTTAACTCAGTTCTGAGGCATTAAGTCAAATGTAATATAGGTGGTAAGTAAAAAAAAAACATAACTAAAGAGTCTTTGGACTTTACAATGTATTAAAATTCTTTGTTATTTAAGCGGGTAGATGACGAATGCTGAAAACCGAAATAGGGTATGTAGGGGGCGCTTTCGGTTGATCTGGTTTTGCCTTTCTCTGAATCCTCTCAATTTTTTATTGGAAGGCTCTGGGAGAGGATTTTAGCTTCACAATAGAGGGGCGAAAGTCACTCACCATTTATTTTAAGAAGATCTTAAGTTATTCGCCTCGCTCCCGTCGTAGTACCTATAGAATTGCTAAACGTCATTTGCGATTTTAGCTATTCTATCAGAATGGAGCTGGGGACGATTAAGTGTGCGGTCCTCGGTATAGCGATCCTATCAACATGAAGGACAACTTTGAGGGCATAGAATTATCATATCCATCAATACCGATACTTGGGTATGTCACAGATCGTAGGCAGACGAGGCGGACATGAAACAAGTTCACGATCTATTTTTGCTTGGTTGACAAGTGTTTCACAGTCTTTAAGCGGGCGTGTATAAGGTCGTGCCCGTTCTCATGTACGTACATACTCAGGTAGACTCAAACTAAATTCATACGCGAGATAAAAAAGTTCCCACTGTTATGACGGACAACTCACAGGATGTAGGCGCTTTTTAACACTGGATATTTGAACAGACACGATGTAGAAGCTAGGATTCTACATCAAGAGCTCGCTCTAAAGTACGGCTTTGTGGATCGGAACTTGCCTTAATACACGTAGGTACTTGCCGAAAGCCTTGCTCGAAAACGACTGTTGACCGTACCATCGTCACAGACTGGACTATTCTTGCGAATAAAACCGATATAGTGGTGATGAACCGGACACAGTAAAGGACATTTTGTTGACATAGATGCACGTAAACGTCGAAGAAGTCGAAACAGATAAGAAAAAATATCTTGACTAAGCCCACGAGGTGGCCGACATGTGGAGTGGTATGCCGATCGAAATAAATCCTGTGGTCTTTTTTTGCGAATATGTAATCCCGATCAGCCTATCAGGTCATCTGAGGCGACCGGGACAACATGATGATCCGCTGAGGGTTAAATACAGAAGGCGGTGCTCCTTAGGTATCGCCCGCATGGAAAAGGTTCTTTTATGTCATTTTTTAACATTTTACATATATTTATATCAGATGAGAACACTAGTTAAATACCTCAAATATATCATATTACGTATTCAGAAACGATTTCGAGTGTGAACTCAAACTCCACAATTTCAAAATTTAATTATTGTCCATACTTTACTCGCCAAATTTGAGAATAGTCTATACTAAACAAATTTCGACATTGTGGAAGTTCTAACTCAGATTTTCCGTGAAAACCGGCCTTAGAGGATAATCTCATCATGGCTTTGCTTAAGATGAGAGTAAAGATTGAAATTCAGAACTGAAAACAAACAAATATTTGGAAAGTCATCATTAATCACCCTCATCATTAACACTGCAGACGTGTTAAATTTAAGGTGAAAACCGCTTATGATTATTGAATCAGAAATAAAACGAAATTAAGTTAAATAACAAGCGATATCTCAAGAAACAATTTTATATTTTATACAAATCTATATTTAACAAAAATACTCAAATATCCTGACGGTAACTTTTTTGATATACTTTGTAGGATACAAAGGAAAACACGAAATGTACTTTGTATTAATTCTTACATCACCACACCTAATTAAGACACGTAGAGTGTAACTTCTTATAAAAATAATTACGTAATAAATAAATTACCTCCAAATTAAATCTATACAGATAAAGGGTTACTTATCAAATAAATTCAAGATTTTTTAAATTCGTACATGTTCATTTAGCATGGCTCATCCCTGGCGGGAACATTAATATCGTAAAATCGCAAGTGACGTTTAGTATAAAAATCGCAAAGACCCCCCCCCACTAGTCAATCACAACCACCTAATCTGATCACAACATTACTTACTATAATGTACTATACAATTACAAATTACCAAACCACCAACATTGGTCTTTCCAAAAGCAGTAGGTATGTCAAGTTCTAAAAAATAGTTTCATATACCATGTATACATCATACATATAAAGCTAAACATAAGAAAAAATAATTAAAAACAAGACTTACCTAATGTTTGATTCATGACACAATTAAATGGAAAAATCTACTAAAGATAATCTTTACCAATTCAATGAAGTATAAATTAAGACAAAAACAACCGTATTTATATTTTGTAGCGAAAGTTGAGTTTTATTTTATGTATTGTTTGTTAGTAAAATTTTTCAAAGAACAATTCATTAAGATGTTACGTATATAATATTTTTAAGCAACACATTATAATTTTTAGATCACTTTTTTTGTAAAAAGTGACACATCACTAACATTATAATAATAATTATAACGTCTCATTCCACATGTTCAAAATCGTTTAACTCGTTATCACCAATAATTTTCACTTTTCCTTATTAATACCGTAAAACAAAATAGATTTTTGGAGTTTATAAACGAGCTTACTACGTAAGCCAGTTATATACTTGTACATCGGTCATATTGAGAACCATCGATCAGTAATAGATCGATGTTGAGAACCAATAAATTTTTATATACCTATACTGGATTAATCTAGCATTTACGCTGATTCAAATATACATTTATTTCACTGTCTTGAGACATCCGTAGTTAATATTATTAGCATTAGTTATTTGATTCTTTCATTGTACTATTACAATAATGCTTGTTTGCCCCTTCTTATATATATAAAAACAATAATACTTTTATGTTTACTTTATTTTGGATATGAGTATAACACACTCCACCTAGGTGTTATCTCAAATTAACGTAGTATTTCATTCGCCATTATTTTGTACTATAAAAATTATTATCAACTTTATTATTTTCTGAAGTCAATCATAGTATAAAATGCATAAACTAAATCAAGTGGAATCAGTTGCGAAGTCTCCATAGAAGCCGAGAAGCCGGGTTTGCCTTATCAAACTGAATCAATCTATAATATTAATCAATAATATCAACTATTAAAGTAACTCGTAAACTGTTTCAAACTATTCCAAATTTCCCGCGCACTCCTCTGTTAGACACAGGTCATGACGTCGTATTGCCTTAGCAATACTGCTGCTGTCATAAAAAATGAGTTTTAATTGAGCAAGTAGTCGTATCTCTCGCACGCGTGGGCTATTTACGTGGCTTTCGAAAAGACGATCGCCCCCTTTCTAACCTGTATTGTATGTAAATATCTTTTTCTTTCGCTCAAACAAACCCAACGGCTTTTTTCAAAGCCACTGAAGCTATGCAATTGCTGATATGCCATAAAATCTATCGAGCGGTAGTATGCCTTCTGTGTGCTTCGTTAAACACGTCCGCGACAGCACTAAATATGAAACTGAACAGTGGAGACAGATCATGATTGGTGTATTTTTATAAAACTGCTAAAAACAACAATCAATATCTTTATCAATTTATATCTTGGATTTGCCCTAGCTTCGCCACTGAGTGGAATGTATATTGTTAGAAATAATAACGCCAGAGGCAACGTTTGTCCGGGCAGTATTTCTCCGATATACAAAAAAATAGAGTACCTCGTTTCGAAAATATAAAATATGAGTTATTCTAAAAAAGTAAAAAATGTTACGCCATTCAACAATTAAAAAAATTTTTACTATCCATAACGTTCGATTCGTTCGACAAAAAGTTCGACAAAACGCTCATCACCACTTCTGAAATCGGCTCTATCGACGCAGCCGCAGAAAACGAAAAGGCAAAGGTCGAAGAGGAAAAAGAAATCTGCTATCCCACCGTTAGCCGATCTTCCTCCGTTTACTGCGACGGTATCGAATAACCCGGTAACACCCAATGCCAGTTTATGGATAGAAGTGGCTAAAAAGCCAAAAAAATCATGGGCCACCGAAAAGCGGATCGCCACGATCTCAACACCTTCCGGTACTCCGAAAGAGAGGCGAAAAAACAAAAAAGTATTGCGTGCACCAAGGTCTGCGGCCGTAACCGTTACGGTGTAAGGAAGCTTTTCTGTTACTTATGCAAAAGTAATAGAGGTGGCAAAAGTCAAAATATGCTCGGCAGATTTTGGCATTGAAACAGTCCAACAGAAGCCGGCGGTAACTGGAGTACTCCCGCTACAAAATAAAGGGTCTGGATTGTGGTGCGAAGGCGGACAGGCTGGCGGCTAAAATGCGTGAGGTTCTCTTTGACCTAAACGTGCGAATCAATCGGCCAATTAAAACGAGCAATGTTCGACTGAGGGACCTCGACGACGCCGTCAGCACTTCAGAGATTGCGACGGCAATGGCTGAGGCAGGAGATTATTCAGAAGTCGGGGAAATCCGCCGAAATCCCACTAGCATGGGGACATGCTGGGTGCGGTGCCCAGTCATTGCAGTCTGCAAGATTGCGGCTGTTGAGCGAGTACGTGTGGGTTGGGGGTCTGCTCGAGTTGAGTTACTAGAGCCCAGACCCATGCATTGTTTTCAGTGCCTAGAAACGGGGCACGTTGCCAGCAAGTGCTCTAGTGATACAAATAAGCGCACGTTGTTATGCCTGTGGAGGGAATGGACGCAGGGCAAAACAGTGCTCTGCTGCGGCACTCAAACATCCTCTGTGTTCTGATCTCGGGCGTTCTGCTGGTCTGGGAAGAAGTGCATTCCACCTCCCAAAAAAGGGAAGGAAAAATTGATCACACAACTGCACTCACCAGCAAGGCGGCCATAACGACTTCTGTTGCCGGACTGAGTGTAAGCTCGGCTATGGAGGTTGCTGAGATACAAATTCACACCGCATAAAGTCCTCCAGGGCAATCTGATCCACTGCCGCAATGCGCAGCATCTGCTTATGCAAACGATTGCGGAGTGGCGGGTTGCCCTTGCAGTAGTAGCGGGGCCCTATGCCGTCCCCATTTGGAGACGGATCAGGCTACGTTACCATCTAATGGGGGGATGGAGAGGGTGCGCCACCCTGCGCTCTATTGAGAAGAGGGCAGGGCTTTGTTGCAGTACAATGGGGACCCCCGGCCATCGTGGTCTGCTATGTATCTCCTAATAGGTCCCTTGCCGACTACGAGGCGTTTTTAGACGAGGTGGCGAAAAGTTTTAGCGAATGTCAACCTTGTCCCTTGATCGCTCTAAGAGATTTCAACGCCCACACAAGGGCATAGGGCAACTCTAGAGACGATCCGAAGGGAGAGACAGTGATGGTATGGGCTGGACCTCTAATTAATGAATCAGGGGTCCGTAAGCACATGTGTGCGGTGGCAGGGGGAGTCCATTGTGGATCTCACTTGGGCAACTCCTCCTGCAGTGCAAATGCTGTCGAGCTGGCGAGTGGTAGAGGAGGCGGTCACATTGTCTGACCACCGCCACATCGTATTCGATGTCGCACATCAACCCTACCCCCAGGCGCCGAGAGAGCAGCCCACCGCGGCGTTGGTGTCTCAAGCGGCTTTATCGAGACAAGCTCGAAGCTGCTGCCAACCTGCTGCTGCTGAACCTGGCCAAAAAACGCCGAGAAGTAGAGGCGAACTGGTTTCGGGGTACGATGACGCAAATTTGCGATCTGTCGATGCCCAGAACCAGTCGCCCCAAGCGCAGAGCAGTGAACTGGTGGTCAGCAGAAATCGCACGATTCCGTGCGCTCTGCCTGCGGTGTTGGCGCCTGTACACTAGAGCCCGAAGGAGAAGAAGGCAAGCTCCGCCTAAGGAGATTGCCAGACTCTATGGTGCATACCGAGCGGCTACAAAGGCGCTACAAATAGCTACTACCAATGCCAGGTCTCGGGCCTGGAAAGATCTTCTGGAGGGACTCGACAAAGACCCCTGGGGGCGTCCGTACAGGATGGTGCTGGGCAAGCTCCAGCCCCGGTCGCCACCTTTGACGGAGGCTCTCGATCCGGATTTTATGGGAAGAGTGATCGGCACGCTCTTCTCAGATGGCCGGTTAAGTCCCTCAGGTCTCCTGCCATCTTCATGGCAGTGGCAAGATGAGATGGGGTGACCTTCGAAGAGCTGGACCGAGCCGTTAGTCGCCTTAAAGCCAAGAACACAGCACCGGGGCCTAACGGAATGCCGGGTCGTGCCCTATTGATGAGTCTGGTTACCCTGAGGGACAGGCTCAGGCAGCTGTTTACCAACTGTCTGCGGGCTGCCACGTTCCCCACAGCCTGGAAAGAGGCAAGGCTGGTCCTCTTGAACTAGGAGGGCAGGGCTGCTGATTCTCCCTCTGCGTACCGCCCCATATGCCCGTTGGACGAGATTGGCAAATTGTTCGAGAGGATGGTTGCTGTTACGGCCCAGAGTTGCCCAGACGAAGGTCGACTGGATTGGGGCCCATAGCAAACCAGCTCGACGAGCAACTAAG
>DWHP01003133.1:0-13696 GCA_018247895.1 Parnassius honrathi
TTTATCGAAAGTTAATTTTAAATAGTTGAAACGAAATCAGGCTTCATACTTCCTTATATATAAGTAAAAAACACTTTTCCGCCATTTTTAATCGTTTACTTGTCCGCCAAAATGAGTGAATCTAACGAAGAAGTTTGGTATATTCTAAAGTTTTATTACAAAAAATAAAGGGAAAAATGCGACTCAAGCCGCGAAAAAAATTCTGACGTTTGTGGACCTATGTCAGTGTCAGTAAGAGTAGCAAAAAGTTGGTTCCATCTAGGGTTGCTAACATTTCTTCGGCAAAATATAGTATTTTTTTCAAAATAAGCTACAAAAATATAGTACACCCAAAAATGTAGTATTTTATGGAAAAAGCAAAAAAAGACAAAGATACATTTGTTATTTATTTTTATAAGAACTATATTATTTGCACTTCTTGTGCACTCTAAAATAAAAGTTTCATGTACTTTATCACACTCAATTTTTAAATTAATGTAAATTGATCAACAGAAAAGGAGTGGTATTTCATCATGATAAACTCAGATCACACACACTCAGCAAAAAGTGAGAGAACTTGGTAGAGAAGTTTTAATGCCTCTACCAAATACTCCTGACCTCGTACTTTCGAATTTTAACCAGTCTCGGCCTCTTCAGAATAGTTTGGATAGTGTTAGGTTAACATCAAAAGAGGACTGTAAAAACTACGCAGTTTGTTGCAGTTTTTAATCAAAAATCCCAAGATTTCTACAGCAACGAGAATATGTCACTACCTACAAGATGGCAACAAGTTATCGAACAAAATGGTACATATATGTTATGATTAAACGTAAATAAACTTTTTAAAAAAATCTTGAATTTGTATAAAATACGAACAAACTTTTCCCCGATCTTATAAATTGTCTGTTTTTTATTTAGAAGTTTCGGTTCTTATTTTTCTGAATCAATTTATATTTTATTTTCAACTGAAATTATTTCGATTGATATTATTTATGGCAGTATTATAAGGCTCTTACTGTGATAATGTGATTATTAAATGATTAATTAATTATTGGATAATATATTGAACATAAATGTGGTTGCTATTCGTTGGAATTATTTATGCGTAACATTGTGATGGTTTCTGTTTATTTTCAATTGTATGGTTAATTGATCTTTCAAATTATATTGTAATATCCAAATGGATATTGAGAAATCGATTGTATTCGAATAAGTATTTATTTTTAAGGTTGAATACATGATTCATACCCAAATATTTAAACGCTACTCAATTTTAAGACGCTCTTGTCTTTCCTATATTAAAAATATGAAATTGTGTCGAGCTAAAACATGGAAGAAGTCGGTCGGAACGGTGGCTTAGGACGGTTCTTTGTAGCGTTATTCATGGGCAGCTTATTAAAGCCTGTGTTCAGTAGCTAGTAGATTTGTGAGAGACTGCATTGATGATGATGATGATAACAAATAAATAAAATATTAACTTGTACTTGAAACCATATTTTTGAATATATTTGTGTAAGGGATCAGGTAAAAAATGATTTTGTTAATAAATATTGAAAACTTATACTACCAAACCATCAACTAAACGATATTTTCCATTTTATTACTTTTGAGGGTTTCTCTCATATTTATTGAAAAATTATTTAAGCATTAGGTAACCGCTTTGTCATATTATGTCCATGCGGGCTACGAATTCTTCTACGGCAAGCTGCGCTTATTATAATGTGTATTATATTTTATGTGAAAGGACGAGATTTTATTGTTTTAGGTCCAAGTCCGGCTATGACAAATGTTTCATTTATTCTGTCCCGCCACACAGCCCTACATCCCAATTATTGTTTAATTATTCGGGAGCGTACGTTTCGCCAAATTTCCTTTAAATCTATATTGGGTAAATAGCCATTTAAAAACCATTTTTATATAAGAAAATGTATTATTTGTTTTGTGAATATAGTGTACTTAAAGGATATTTTTGATATTGTTACAGGTAAAGTCATAATCAAGGATTGATGGTGTCTACAGCAACGTTTATATGTTATACTACATTTTTAATATTAAGTTCATTAATGTTAAGATGATTGCACCGCTGTTTATATTCTCCGAGCATTACTCAGTTTAAAAGCTCCGCAGCTTAGCTTCTACGTCACAACACACTACCATGACTATCAGACTTCAGTAGTTAGTCTTTCTTGCTGACATAAATTCCCAGCCTATTGCAGTAAGTTAAATATTGAGGTATTTTAATAATAAGACTAATTTTATTGAGTGTTAGTTTATATGATTGATGACATTAGAAGGTAGGTATTATTAATATTATTAATAATACCTACCTTCTAACGAAGTTGTGTTATGCTAGTTTTAAGTAACGATCCATTATTTCTACTCGAACACTACACATTAAATAAAATCAATTTTACTGTTTTATATCGTTTATTTTTTTTAAATTAAATGCGATAAATGTTAAAACTAATATTATGCATTTTATACCGTTTAAATTTTAAATTAAACGTGATAAATTAAACCTATTCTCTTAAACTGCATATCAGAAATCAACCGTAAAATGTGTGTATGTACATTGAGCAATGCAATTCAACATTGACATTACTTAGTTATAATACATTTTTTTTCAACAAACTTTTTATCAGCCAATCCATAGTATCGTTGCGGTAACAACGGTTGCGGTAAATTACAACGTATATTACAGAATACTTTCTCTAAGTAACAGATTATGACATGGACTATAACTTTTTATGGCAAATTGTGTGAATGTGACTGAAATTTTATTTTAATTTTATGATTTGTGTCGTCATGCACACTTTAAAGCCGGCATTAATGAAAAACGAAAACTAAGGGTGGTCAGTGCTGGTGTGTTTCGTATGGTGAATGATGAGAACCGAAAACCCCTTTCACTAGCAACGAGGGGTTCCATATCTTGGGTGACAAACGAAGCATGTATATTATTATATTATCGATGGTGTAAAGGAAAAAATTACCAAGCGACACTTTGGTCGATATTGAGTTGTATATATCATTAGAATCAAATTTTTTTCTGCGTCAATTTGTCCTATTTTCGTGATCCTACGATGAAGTTAATCATCATCATCATCATCATCATTATCATCATCATCATTATCATCGTCATCATTACAACTCTTCACAAATCCACTGCTGAACATAGGCCTCCGCCAAGTCATGCCACAAAGCACGGTCCTGAGCCACCTGCATCCATCGACTTCCTGCATGTCTTACCAGGTCATCACTCCATCTATTGGGGGGTCGCCCTACCTCTACCAATACATGGCTACCACTTAAGTACCTTTTTTCCCCATCGGTTGTCGGTTCTTCGAGCTATATGTCCGGCCCGTTGCCACTTCAACGTACTAATCCGTTGGGCTATGTCGGTCACTCTGGTTCTGCGGATATCCTCATTTCTATGTTTATCACGCAGAGAAACACCGAGCATAGCCCTATTCATAGCTCGATGAGCTACCCTGAACGTTCTCATACGGCCAGCAGTGGAGGACCACGTCTTAGTTCCATAAGTTATCACTAGCAACACGCACTGGTTGTAAAGTCTCGTTCTCAGGTTTTGAGGTATACCTGACAAGAAGATGTGTCGTAATTTCCCGAACGCTGCGCAGGCGAGTTGAATCCGTCGATATACCTTTCGGCGGAAATTGGACTTACCTAGTCGGACTATTTGTCTCAGGTAAACATACTCGTCAACAACTTCTAGCTTAGTGTTCCCAACAACTACCTACATGGATAGGTGTGACATGGACGTTACACGTGATTTACGACATATTGTGGCGGTGTGAAAACATCCAGTAAGAGTAAGAGGCGATGAAAGAGAACAAACAAGAAAATGGGCAGCAGCATCTTGCTAATATCAACTAGTAAAGCACGGTTACCGACCCGTCTACCAACAGCGGCAACTATGGTATATATCCCTTAAAAGGTTTTGCATAGGAAGGCCTATCGGCATGACTTTAATAGGCTGTAATCATTTCATGAATAAGGGAACAAAGCACCTAACAGATAAATAAGATTTGTAATTCTTAATTTAAATTTAAATATTTTATATACATACTAGCTGGCATGGAAGAGCCGTGGTTGCTCAGATGGTTAAGGCTCGCTGTAAATGTAACAGAACGCGAGTAACCCGAATTCGATCCCCGCCGGCACCAATTAAATTGTTAATTGCAATTTTAAGTGCTGATCTACCACGTGCTCGACGGTGAAGGAAAATATCGTGAGGAAACCTGCATGTCTGAGGAATAGGGAAAAAATATTTCGAAGACATGTGAACTTCGCCAACACGCATTGGGGCAGCGCGGCGGACACTTCCTTGCCCTAAAACCCTCTCAGAAATTAGGGGAGGCCCGTGCCTAGCAGTGGGACGTAAATAGACTGTAACTTTACTTTACTTTTACTTTGGCGTGGAAGACGTTGTTCCGTCCATTGCGGTAGGTAGGGCTGTGTGTTTCAAAATGTGTCAGCTATTGAATTCAGACATTTTGGTTTCATTTTTCTGGAGTAAATATAATAATTTTGATCCCTAAACAATAGATTTATTACAACGCCATCTATCGAATCCTATTGTAGATAAATAAGTATATCGTGTGAACCTAACCTTAATCTATTAAGTCCTTCAGAATTTGCAAAGTCACTAACAGACACACCAACTTTTGTAATTCAAGACAAAAAAGTAACTTCAGTGGGGCCTGCTTAAATTATTACATATCGTTTTAGTTCTTAGAGGTGACAACACATCTGCATTTTGATTCTTAAACGGGGATAAGTCAAGATGTCTATGGGCCACAGCATCCCCTTGCCATCAGGTGGACTGTGCACTCATTTGTCACCCTGTCAAAAAAATAAAAAAAATTTTTTTGTTATATAGTAATATGTTGCAATATAGTAAGAAAATGAGAAGCTAGATTTACTAGTTACAAGACCCCAAACAAGTATTCCTCCATGGAACAATGTATGCTATTTTCAACAAAATCCCCAATAATATGCAGCATAATATCCAGGGCCTATATATTAAGAAGTTTAAAATTATAGTTAAGAAAAAATTGTTCAACACATTCCTATACCCTATTATTGATAATACCCGTAGGAATAAGATGGTCGTTACGATGCTGTTTCTAAATATTTTCATATTTATTTGTTATTATATTTATTTATTATTTTATTGTAAATATTAATGTAAAAAATGTACCATTAGGTTTCTTGCTGATTCTTCCCGGGGCAAAAGTTTTTTCCGAACCAATGCTAACCCATATTGAATCAAATTTATTAAATTCAATTTTTGTTGTAAGTTCGAGTTCATCTTTGAATCCAAAAAGGGGGTCCGAGGGTAACAAGGCAATGTCAATGAGATTTTTATCTATTGTCTTATGTGATGATACTTATTGAACATCACGACTTCTTGCCACTGGTACCTAGTACCATTATATATTCTATGCCACTGGATACATTCATCTGTCACCCTTACTTATGTTAAAGTAATTTATACATAAAATTTTAAATCTATTCCTTCTATGAAGATAATTTATAGGATAAAGAAAATAATCATAATTATATAATTATATTTATTTACAAGCATTACACTTAAATTATAAAAACTAAATAACCAAAACCTTATTCCAAACCTTACCAAGGCTTTCAAAGTGTTTTCTTACTAATAATTTTTCTTCCATGTAAAAGATAATTTAACTGCCATTGCAAAAAGTAAAAAACTATTTTTAATGATAATAAGATGGCTAAAATTATAGGGAAATAAATAGTACCAAATGTTTTCGTCAGAATAGGATAGATCCAAATGCCTCGGTCTATGTATGTGTATGTCAGCCTGAAAAAAAAATAGTCAATTGTCAATTCGTTAATAGTTAAAACCGAACATAATAATGTCCCTCTGGATACTTTGCTGTTCTTTCCCAGGATAGAGATTTTTTCTGACTTAGTGTTAAAATATAAATGACTTTTAATAAATATCATTTCAATCATTATCATTATCAATATCATCATCACTTCACAAGCCACTGCCAAGACAGGCACTAAGACGTCATTACGTCTAAAGCCGGTCAATTCCAGATCCGTTAGGAACTCAGTTGCTCTGGTTCTACTGCGAATATCCGTATTAAGAATTTTATCACACGATGAAACTGAAAGTGATATTTTACGTCTCAGATACATAATTATGTCATCACCGGCACTACTCTTTTGTACACTTTTTTTCCTGACTTGAGAAATACCTAATCGGAAAAAGTTAAAGCTAAATTTACAGCCTATATACGTCCAAGTGCTGGGCATAGGCCTCTATTTTCGACAGCCTATATACGTCCAACTGCTGAGTACAGGTTTCTATTTTTGGCAACCTATATACTTCCAACTGCTGAGTACAGGCCTCTATTTTTGACAGCCTATATACATCCAACTTCTGAGTACAGGCCTCTATTTTTGAGAGCCTATATACGTCCAACTGCTGAGTACCGGCCTCTATTTTTGACAACCTATATACGTCCAATTGCTGAGTACAGGCCTCTACTTTTGACAGCCTATATACGTCCAACTGCTGAGTACAGGCCTCTATTTATACAGGCTCTAATTTCTGAGAGAATTTTAGGGCCAGGAAATGTTACCCGCGCTGCCCCAATGCGGTTTGGCGAACTTCTAATGTCTTCGAAATATTTTTTTTAATTTCTCAGACATGCAGGTTTCCTCACGATATTTTCCTTTGTTGCCGAACACGTGGTCAATCAGCACATAAAATTGCAATTAACAATTTGGTTGGTGCCGGCGAGGATCGAACCTGGGTTGCTCGCGTATTCTGAAAATTACAGCGAGCGATAAGCCCCTGAGCTACCACGACTCGACGATGGAAAGACGTGTCTTAATCTCCCAAACGCAGCCCAACCAATTGAGATTGATCGTCTGATCTCTTAGTAGAATTGTACCTACCTAGTCAAACGATTTTTCTTAAGAAAACTTACTCGACAACAACTTCGAACTTATTCTATTACGTAAGTCCCTGAAATTCTATCGAAAAGCGTTTTTTAAAATGCACATATTCGTTTCGCTGGATAGTTAGAGCGTTACATAAATGTAGTTCTCTATCACTGGATGGACTCTATACTATAATTTTTCAACGGTTATTACCAGAACTTTCAAATTTTCTTTTATGATACCACACATGATTTGGTGGGTTCTATTCGGTCTCCTTACAAACTGCATACCTATGGTTTGTTTTAATAACATCACCATCTATCAAATGCCATTACTCTTTTTATTGAATATAACTTATTTTCAACCAGTCTCTCGGCAAGTGTCCACGTATTTGTAGTCGAGTTGCTTTGTTTTTGTGATTGATATACAGCCACTGCTCTAAAACAAATAAGTACCCCAAATTATAGAGGTATAATGGCTCAGGGTCTAATTTGCTTTATATTCCATCAATTTTATATAGCTATTAACTTTTATATTGTGTCGTGTGCAACTATACTCGTATATACTGTGTACCTTTCTATAGTGATTAAATGTTAACTTAAATGTGTACGCTTGGACTCAATTAATTTTTACCAAACTGTGACCAATACATATTCTATCACACAAATACACACCATCTCACTATAACTGATGACCCTATTAAGGACACGAAGGTAGAGACGAGTGATAGCAATGATTCCACGCAATCGGTTCGATCGCGCCACGATGCCGACGTCACTATGCGACGGACTCTATATGCTAATACATAAAGCAAAAGAGTGAAGTAATATTCCAGCGACTGTTTTTCCTTCCGATTACAATGTGTCTTTCAATAAATAGACCTTTGTCTGGTTTAGTCAATTCTCTCTACCATCTTCGGGTAAATCAACACTAATTGTCAATTTGGATTGTAGTCAGGCGGTTACATTAAGTAAAAAGGCATATGACGTTTATGAAAGATAGTAATACTCCATAAGACGGATACAATATAAAATACAAACATACTGAGTTTCTCACAGACTATACTTACACTAGAAAATATAAGGAAATGTGAAACAACAAGTGTAACATATTCCTCAAATGTGACTTTGGCACAGTCCTTGGTCGAAACACAACTTCCCATAAAACGACTGGAACTATAGCCGTATGTATAATATGGTTTGATGTCCTGCTCAGCACTTTGTCGCTCACTTTTGGGAAAATTAAATCTCGATCATAGAGAAATAAGGACCAGAATACTGTACACACCAACTGAAACAAATATGTATCAAATTTATTTAATTATTTCCAAACATAATTTTACTAAATAGAAGTGTATAAAACACAAAATTTAGTCTTTATTAATGAATTAACACGTGTTATTACAAAAAGTAGTTTATTTATTAGTCTTAGGTTTAAACTTGATAAAATTCAGATGCGCTGTCACAACTTAAGACTAAGACATTTTATAGCCCCGTTTGCAGTAAAAAGGGTCGCCGGTTCTCGTCAAACACAAGTCGCCATAAAATCTTTTCACGCTGGTGTTTATTGCAAGCGTGGTCTTATACAGTCGAGCCGGCAAATACAAGCTACAATAAGCTTCAGCATGAATCCTAAAGTATATATTAAAATGCACTGGGTTTCAGGACTCGTGTTTTGCCTCCTGGGAGTTCGTCTTGATAATCATCACCATTTAATATATTTCTTCCACCGAGCAGTCATGCGAGCACGGCTGAACTCCGGTCTACATTGTATAGACAGAGAGTATAATTACAGAATGAGTAGCATTTCATCTTAGTCATGACTTAGTCAACAGTGTTGACAAGGCATCTGTAGAATTATTCGCTTGAAGTAGGTTATAGGTGTCTATGGGCATGTTCATGCATTAGCTATTTACTTTGAGATGAACTGTTTGATATTCACTTCAATTGTATAAGAAAAACGTGAAGCCACTTACATAACACTTAATACAGGTAGCTAATTAAAACGTATTTAAATTACGCTTTAACTAATCGTTATGCCATCATGCCGTCCAAAAATAAAAACATTGTCGAGAAATACATTTGTGATATTATCATCAAATTATGAGAAATAACTAGTACATACCAACGTTGATGGCCAAAGTACACCAGCGAATAACGTATCCCTGCACCCTCTTAAATGCTTAGGTAATTTATAATCTTTTTTACCAGTATTCAACAGCGTTAATATGTCACATGTGAGCCCAATTAACGCATAGAAAATTTGAATCACCTGCAAAATATAAATATATAAACCAAGATGTCAAAGACATTGTGCCTGATCTCTCTGTAGTGTCAGATTACAGCCTTATTAGACTATGAGAGCGAGAGAGAGAGAGAGAGAGAGAGAGAATAGAGAGAGCTTCTTCAGTCTGCAAGATATTTTCATTAAAAAATGATAAATGTAAATACCCAAAACCAATGAAGGGGAGCAGCGCTAAAATTTTACATGAATATTTTTCAAAGAGTGGTGAAATTTCAAACTTAAGTTAAAATATATAAATAATGATATAACAATATAACGGTTTTGAAAATACGAACGAATAAGGGTTCTACTTTAATTTGAAATTATCTCAAGTAGAATGAATGTTATGGGCAACAACGTTTTCGCCTACCGATGGACCCTTACGAAGGTGTGCGTACGCAGTAAAATCGGTTAAAATAATGCATTACCACGCATTATGAATTTAAAAGACAAAAGGACAGACGGAATTTTTTAAATTAATTTTTCTTTGCCGTTTGTCTATATTACATATTCTGAACCTTCTGCGCAAATTTGACCGGTTATTGCATATAATAATAGTCGATCGTAATAATCGACTGCAAAACAAGCGTTACGATAATCGCAAATGCAGGGATTAGCCTTCGTCATTTATTTGAATTTAAAATATATCGGACGAATAAAAATACATAAATAGTACGATAATCGTATAAATAATAGAAAAAATAATCGTCTGGTTATCGTATGATAATGTTTATGTACAATATGGTCAAATTTTAAATTGAGGATTTTTAAATTCGATTATGAATTTATTTATTTTTATGCAAAATAAGTGCTGAAGACGCTCAGATATATACTTAATGCTGCTTCAAACAAAAAATGAGAAAAAGTTTACATAAAATACCAGTAGGTAGTACTTAATAGTAACAACATAAAAATGAATATACTTAACACGCATAATTTAAAACATAAAACCATATGAACCCAGATATTCGAGCGGTGTCTAGTACATACAAACATATTTTTCAGTTTTCTCCCTGGACTCAACTCAACTCAAGATACACAAATGAACAAATATTTGCACAATAAAAAAATCTATATTAATCACTGCCATGTTCTTACTTTTTGTTTTATTCCGTAATTTATCTAAGTATTTTAAGAGTTAGGAACCTGTTAAAGTTACCAAAATTGCCCAGTTATTCCGCCGTTATCAGACATCAGCAAAAAAGTTTAAATACTGTGAAAAATAAAAAAAAACATACATTCATAACCACAATCTAATATTATCAAAAAAATAAAATCGGTCCAGCTTTAGTAGAGAAGACAAGAGAACATGAGATAGTATCTAAAAGAAATGAATAGTATTACACTTATAATCAGTGCGAGCTGCAATTGTCTATCTTGCCCCCTATACGAGGAGGTGTGAGACAGCGCGACAGCAGTATATCAGTTAAAAAACTATTCCTCAAATGTCCTACTGTCCCTTACTATTATTACTGTTCTGTTTAATTAGAGCATTCAGTAGTACACACGACGTAGAGTCGTACCAGACCTTTGATGCTTCTGTCAGTTGCCTACGTCTGACGTAAATGAGATGAATATATCGGCATCTATCGGAAGCCCCAAGTATTGTCTGCGATTTCCCTCTGTTGACTTTTGCGACATTGGCGATGCATTTTCCGACACCGCCACCACAACTACGCATAATATTTTCACTATACTTACAAATGTCCAACAAGTAAAATATCTCGACTGCAGATTGCTAAAGTCTTTCAAAAATGGGTCTTCAAAGTGTTCCTTTTTTAGTGCTTTTATCATAAAATATATGTTCGTTACGTGCATTACAATCGTAGCTGTGTAACCAAATATGCGATAATATATATAACTATTCATTGTACTGGAATAAAAAAGTTATTGCACGTTAATTAAATAATTAAAAATTAAAGCCTTTATCTCACGTTAAGCTAATAATGATTTATAATTCGATTTTAGTGTAGTCTAGGTATTATCTTATACAGCTTTGCTAAAATTGTTAACAATGTAGAATATAACGGGAATAACTCGGATGGATGGATGGAGCCTTTACTTTATTATTCTTAATACGAGCCTTTATGTGCGAGCAGCAATCCAATAACCACAAGTGTAAATCATAAAAATAAAATAAATGAAACGTTGTACACGGGAAACTTATTGTATAAAATATTGATTTTCTTCAATAAATAAAAACAAAAAGTCTAAAACAATTTTTAAAAATAGGTATGACATGTTTAATTGATTATCAATTAATATGTTCAACACAATATCAGCGTTGACACTAAGATAAGTTTTAATGTTATTAGAACATTATTATAAAAAATAAAAATAATAAGCCTACAATAACTTTAAAAAAAATCCCATGTTTAATTAATTATCAACCAAAATGTTCAACATAATAACAGCGTTGAAACTAAGAAAGGTTTTTTAATATCATTGGAATATTTATTACAAAAAAATTATTAAACTATGTAATACTTGCCTTTTGTTATCTATGTGCAAGAAAATAATAATATACAGTAACCATTTACTACACAAGTGTCACAACGCAGCCGGCCACTACTATTCAGTAACGGTATAATACTGCTTGTCATTTAGTTTCTACGCAACGATAAACTCAGGAACCACTTTTAAACAGGTCTCTGATAAATTGGATTCAGAACTCTACTTCAAGCACATAAGGAAGAAAAAGTGATACATACGTTTCGATATAATGGATTATATTGATAATATAAAAATTATTTTGAACTATAGTAGGACGCTCGTACCTAGTAGTTATATTGAAAATAGCTCAAAGCTTGTTATTTAAAAGTGAAAAATTAAAATAAGCGTTATAAATTTTCTACATTAATCAAATTAATTAAACAAAACAGATTTATTGTTGTACAAAATGTGAACTGAAAATGTAGATCTCAATTTTGCGCGCAGAAAATATGAAACATTTTTATATTATAAATAACTAGGGAGCCACACGCCCCGGCTTCGCCTGTGTTGGATTCTATTAATATGGTGTTAAATCTACAAAGACCTTTTATTTTTCGATTATTCAAAAAAGATTTCTAAGATTTTTGAATAAAATATAACTAAAGTCACTCCTGGCTTTGGTCTCTATCTGTTAGTTAAGTTACGTTAGTATCGGCTCAAACATTCGGATGATTAGCCCGGACAGACAGACAGACAGAATTTTTTAAATGGCAATTGGTGTCTTAATGTCATGCAAATAACCCCTCAGCTCAGTATCTTTATATAACAAAGAGACAATTCAACTTTATTTATGTTTATGTCGTGTTTTTATCATATTCCCGGATTTTCATCAGCATTTGAGCTATGCTTGAATCGTCTTACTAAATTTACCCCGGAAAGACAGAAAAGCCAGAAAGTTACTTAATAAGTACGTGGTTAAACTCAAAGCTGATTGACGAAAACTGTACTAATGTTTACATTGCATATCAAGAAAGTTCTAACCACGTTCTTGACTGTATAATATATCTCTGCTTGTGGGATCTCATAGAGTACGGACGTGTTTTTGAAGTGGAAACGATTGAGGTATTACTACTACGTATAGAGGAGACAACGCCTTGCATCATTTTGTGCCACGCTTTGCGGTACACTGTACCGCAACTGTTTAGTGAATGTCCAACGCCCGCACGGACGAGTCCTGTTCTCTTCGCATGAATAACAACTCCAAAATGCCTTGTTATGTTCTTAAAGACTGCAGTAAACACTCCAAAACATCAAAAAAAAAGTGATGGTTTAACATTTCATCGGTAAGTAGACATTAAAACGTTTAAAACTCTTTGATTTAATTTTTCGAGTTGTTACAATGCTCACGACAATCGGGCAAAATGTAAAATCTATGGGAGCGACTTGTTGTTGAACGTAGTGAACGTTGAACGATACCCGTAAGCGCCATAAAATTCCTGGCGCTTATGACGTTTTGGTCGCGAGTAAACTAATACCTAATGCAAACTAGCGTTGCATATTTTAATAGTTTGGTTAGAGGACGTAACTATTATTTTAGCGCTGCAGCGAACTTTAGTTCCAACTCTTACCAAAATGAAGCAAACTTTTTGTTCGAGGTGTCTGTTCTATACGCCAGTAATATAGTTCGACGAAGAACACTTCTTTAGCATCGTTGTAATTCGAAAGTATAGAAAACGAAAAAGCGACAGTAACAAGAGACAGACACATAAATTCATAAGATTTATAGTGGGAGAAAATGAGATAGGAAGCGTTATAGCTCAATGCTCGCGAGAAAAAAGTCGTAAACGCTGCCAAAACGGCGTCACTTACGCGTTTTGTTCAACAAGGTACGAAGGTGTCGCGTGCCTATGAAATAAACAAGCAGTGAAGAACGGCCATACATCAACTTCGTAATAGGTGAAATCGATATAAATCTTTTTGTGATTAGTGAGTACTATGTAACGGCCTGGCCACGGGGATCGGCGGCGCGAACGGCGAAGCGACAGGCGGGGCG